>VYXB01005689.1:806092-897068 GCA_013397135.1 Pachyramphus minor
TTTTTGCAAAGATTGTGGGAACTAACCCTTCTCTTGTACCTAGATCCATAGGTTGCAACCTCTGATATCTTTGATTTTCCTCTGTGTTTCTCTTTGCCTTCTGTGAAAGTCCCTCTTGATTGTGCTGAGGCCCTGTGCTCAGCGAAGACACTGAATAAATTACAAAAAGCCACCGTTGCTCATTGTCTGAATCTTCTTGGTTTCTGCTATAAGGTGGTGGTGGTGGTACGAGAAAAGCAGTGGGGAGGGTGCGCCAGAGAGCGTGGGATGGACCAGAATCCAGGTGAGGAACCTCTGATTCTTTTTCCTCACCCTGTAGGGACTCCACACTATCCAAGCCACACTGCCTCGCATTCCCCTCAGCCCTTTCGTGTGTTTGTGGATGCGTGTGTGTATGAAAAAGCAGACACGTGGTGGAAACCAGCAGGGCCTTGTTTCCTCTGGTTGCTGCTCAACCAGAAGCAAAATATTCCACAGTTCTAACTGGATACTGTGAAGTCCAAAAGCGGTCAGCAATGTGAATCATGTCCATTGAAACACTGCAAGCGGTGTACTTATAATGACAGTAGGCCTTGTAGATCTGTAATATATATTGTTTTGTTTGTTTTTTTTTTGTAGTGCTCTTCACAAGTGAGAAAAAAAGATTTTTTTTTTATTATTTTTCTGTCTGTTTTTTTTTTAATTTTTTTGTGATTTTTTTTTTGTTGTTTGCTTTTTGTAGTAAAGAAGGGTTGTATTTAGAGGCCAGTAGCTAGAGATCCAACCAGTGGAGCTCATGAAGCACTACCTGGCCTTAAGGCCACCATCCAAGGGAGGTTGGGAAAATTATTATTCACCCAGCCTCCGGAAATGTAATGTACCAGCAGGCAAAAAACAGTTCTTCATGTAGTACAAAAACAACAAAACAAAATGAACCCAAAAAAAAGGAGGAAAATAAAGGTAAAAATGAAACAAAAATAATTTCTTAAATTCTAGTGCCATAGCTTTCTTTTTGTCGTTGTTTCTATTTTTGTTGTTCATAACAAAGAGAGAGAGAGAGATTCTACTTATCCGTCTGACACATGCATCCTCATGTGGTCGTTGAAATGCTCGATTTGGTCAAACTTAGCTGGACAGACAGAGCAGACGTACGTGGTCCCCTCCGTGCAGGCCACCACCCCGGCGGGGACGGCCCTCGCGCCGGTGCCGGTGGCTCCAGGCGTGCCGTTGGTGGCACTGTGCAGAGCCACATGCCTCTCCAGCAGGGTCTTGTGGGAGAACTTCTTCTTGCAGATGTAGCACTCGTAGGACTTCTCCCCGCGGTGGAGACGCATGTGCACATTAAGGGAGCTCTTCTGGGTGAAGCGCTTGTTGCAGATACTACACTGGTACGCCCTCACGCCGGTGTGCGTCACCATGTGTTTGATTAGGTAATCCTTTAAAGAGAAGGAGCGCCAACAGATGCTGCATTGGTGTGGTTTCTCACCTGCCCATTACCAATGAGAAACAGAGAAAGAAAAACAGACAAAAAAGGAAGATCGTAAAATTAAACCAGTCCAGTAGAACACTTTGCAATAAACTAATGGTAAGTCTCATGGGGGTCTTTGGAGCTCTGGATAACAAAGAGTAATTCTGTGTATTTTGATACACAACATTTTTTGCAATCAGAGGTTTCAAATGCTTTACAAAGGGGGTTGTAGGTATTCCCAATCCACGTACAGTAAAAAAGAGCCCAGGTGATTTCTTCAAGTTCCTAAGACAGGACTAGAGTTAAAAGGTCCTGACATCTACACTCAGTTTCAATGGCACAGCCTCTTCTGCCTGTGTCCTCATGCTCAGTTCTAGACAGGTGTTAGCCAGATTACTTTATCTTTCAGTGCCTCCATTTCTCTGCATGCAATAAAAGCATGGACAAAGCTACTGCTTACTAGATAACTGACCCGTAACACATTTATTTTGGCCAAATTGCTTTACGTTTCTCAGAAGAGAAATATCAGAGGTTTCCAAATGAATCCAATGCTTTATAAGAGGTTTACATTTTTTGCCCCCTTTTTTCTGGTCAAATCTCATAGATGAAACATGGATAAGAGTAACTGAAAATGGAACCTCAGTACACAGAACTGCCTAGGCTGGCCAGCACCATGTGAAGGGCAACCTAACAGATAAAAATATAGTGTAAGAGACAGGAATTTTAAATTATTTGACTACCAATTAAATAAAACACCTCATGAGGTAAAGCAGAGATAAAAAATATTTATGTAATCTACCACATTACCTTGGGTGTCCAGGACTGCTGTAAAACTGATTATGGTAACTCGTATAATTGAACTTTGATCATGAACTCTGACAAACAAATGACTACAAGGATGAACTGGGAAAATTACTCAGCTGAGAATACATGATTGCTTTGTTCAGGCTACTCTGAAATCCTCCTTAGGCCCAAAGTTTTCCTGGGAAACAATGCCACGGTCTCATGGTATCAAGCAATGGTTTCATGATATCTTGCTGCACTGATAATGTAGACAATAACCAACACCCTGAATGTCCCATCAAAAGCTGCTTTTTGTTTTCTGAATCAATTGTGGTATATTTCAGGTGTGGCAACTCATCATCCCCAAAGCTGTCAGGGAGAGACATAGCTCTGTAACAATCAAAATGATCCTCTGTTTCACTGATTGAAAAAATTATTTTCCTGTGGTTATTCTGCAATTTCCCCTCTAGCAGAGATTTCCCCCCCACCCCCGACATCCTGCTTCCTCCTTTTTACAGTCTGTCTGCACTGTTTTAAATCCTGAAGAGTCAATCTTCAGGGACCATGACACGCCTGTGGTAATATATAATTTACTCTTTATATAGTGAGATTACAATATGCCACTTATATTCAATTTTAATAGGAGATAATTAATATGGATTGGATGAGAAGGACATACTTTTTTATCTCCCTGAGTCTCTGTTCCTTTTTATTTCATGGTTTGCATGTATGATGGTGACATTCATGAATGAAATCCACTTGCTGCTCTTCCTTGCACTCATGAGTTTGTCCCTGTTCGGTGAAAGACACTTGGTCAAAACACTGAGTCCTTCCTTTCCGGATGGCTTTGCCAAACACAGGAGTGTACTGAGTGCAGACAGACCAATTTGCTTGACACATGTTATGTGGAAAATGATAGTCTGTCAGTTAGAATAACATCTGATTAACTTAAAAGAGACTGATTATATTTACAGTGCTCATTTTTGCCTGGGGCAATATATGTCCCAGAGTTTGTAATAAGTTGGTCTCCTCCACTCTAGACCCTGTTAAGACTATGCTATAAAAACACCTTAGTTTTTTCCTGCATATGTTCCTAAGACACACTGGGTTCTGGTTTTCTAATCTCAGCTTCAAAGCCTTCCTGGGATTTTTCCTCTCCTAAGAATCTCAAAACTTTTTAGGCATTGTTTGTTGGGTTTTTGTTTGTTTGTTTGCTTGTTTGTGTTTTTTGTGGGTTTTTTTGGTGTGCAAATATATGTGCTTCCTCAGTGAGCACTGTAGATTCTTTATTCCCATGATTCTTCATCTTCAAGTCAGAGAAACTTTGCTCAGTGAGTTAAATGTGCATGTTCCTACTTTTGCTTTTTTATTTTGTATTTGGCTGGTATTAGACAGCAATATGGGGCACTTAGAAACATAGAATCACAGCATATCCTGAGTTCAAAGCGGAAAAAGCAATGTCAGTGCCCGGCCATGGTCCCTTCAGCATGCCTTTTCCAGCCCCAGTGCTGCTGGAGCTGTAGCTTCTGTGGCTCTTTGAACCCTAATCCTAACCATAATGGATGCTTGGTCTGACACTGAGGCCACAGAATCCTAGGATATTCTGAGTTGGAAGGGATCCACAAGGATCATCAAAGTTCACCTCCTGGCCCTGCACAGAACCACCCCAACAGTCACACCATGTGCCCAAGAGCATTGTCCAAGCACCTCTCAAACTCTGGCAGGCTGGTGCCATGGCCACTTCGCTGAGGAACCTGTTCCAGTGCCCAATCACCCTGTGGGTGCAGAACCTTTTCCTAATACTTAACCTAAATCTATCCTGAGACAGCTTCATACCATTCCCTCCTGTCCTATCACTGGTCACCACAGGGAAGAGATCGATTCCTGCTCTTGCACTTCCCCTCATGAGGAAGCTGTAGACCACAATGAGGTCTCCCCTCAATCTCTTCTTCTCCAGGCTGAATAAGCCAAATGACCTCAGCCGCTCCTCATATGACTTCCTCTCATCCCATCACCATGGGTGCCCCAGATTAGAAAGGTGGTATGGAGGCAGCAATGCTGGAGCCCTGCCGTGATCCCCTTGGCATGGCTTTTCCAGCCCTTAACCCACTATTAATCACAGCGTGATATGTAGGAAAAGGCAACGGGGGCTTATAAAGTGCAGAGACACTGCATCCATTCTAGCACAGTATTTCCACAACATTGCGTGTCTTAGAGAACAACATTGTAGGATACATTAAAGCCAGTCTGAAGGGAACGTGGAAAAATACTCATCTCTAGTATGTTTGCGTGCATGTGAAAGAAGAAAAGGAGGTTGGTTTCTGTTGCATGGAAAGCTACACCAGACTGTAGCTTTTGGAGCATAAGAACATACAGAGATTTGAAAACCTTTAGATTGTTGAATTCTGGTTTATGATTAGACTCCCCCATGACTTCTCTTGTGAGCCCTCCAAACAGAAAGAGTAATTCAAACATTTACATGTCCCAAATCTTTCCCTTTTTCTGTGCATCTTTTCCAGAGCCACTTTCTTTGTCTTCTTTTAACAGAGATAGGGAAAACCACCCTGACAGTGGGAACAGCTGTCTCCTCTCCATTTTTGTAATATTCCTGTCCAGCACTAGACAAGGTCGCAGACATGCTATATCTGAGGCTGCACATAAAAAGACTATTTTCAGAAGGGTTTTCTGAAGCCCAGTCCTCTGTTAGTTGAGGTGCAATTATTCTCCCAGACATTCCAGGAGCCAGTTTGTTCCCAAATGAATTCTAAAATAATTTATCTCCCTGAATCTCTCCTTGCCACCACAGTTCATTATTCTGGGCATTCTCAGACCCATGCAAATAAAACATTAATTAATGATTAGAGATGCCTACCAATTTCCTTGGTTGGAACTACGTGTAATAGCTAGGCATGTTTTAAGGTCAGGTCTTCCAGTACTACTCTTTATCTGACTCCAAATAACAAGTGCAGTGCACAGCGTAGGGATAGGGGAAATGAAGTACTTAGTGAAATTATTTGTGAAAAATCCTTTCTAGCTTTTAGAACAAGGATGCAAGGAGATATATCTGAATGTGTTCTAAAGGGGATATTTTTCTGAATAACACAACACTAGCTATGTAATATTTTAGCTACTCATCCACAACAGAAAGATGAAAAACATAAACAGACACAAAGTTTAATCTTGTGATTCAGGACTCTTGATCCTTCCAATTATACATTTTCTACCAGTCCTGAAATGTTGATCTTTTTGTATATGTACATGTCTGCCTTAGATGTCTAGAGGAGTTTTTCATTTAAGTGACACATATAGGTAAACTGAAGTTAAAAGTTTACATATGCACATGGAATTGAAGTCTATTGCATACAACTGAGAGGCACGACCTACATTCCTCCCATACTTTGGGTAATTTTTCCAGGTTTCTACTCCATGTATCACAAACCCAGCATTTATTTTAAGATCTGATGTTAACAAAACCACTGCTTAGTGAAAGAAATATTTATTCTTTCTCTAAACTAGAATTTCTCTTCAGCGCCATAAGGAGCTGAGGGCTAAAGCAAGTAAAATTTAGTCCTGAACTCATGATAGCTCCTCCATGTAAGACACATATATCTCCTTGCTTTGAAATCTCATAACTTGAGAAAGCTAGAAAAGGCAGTTTTAGATCAGCAGAAAATATGGTTACCTATATTGCCTCAATAGCCCATATACCATATACTAAAGCAGCTGCATTTTTAAACAAAAAAGTGCTGATGTTGCGTTCTGTTGTGTTCTACATATATTCTTTTAAAATTTTCCCACCGAAACCCATGTTTCTGTACTCACAGCTAGTGAATTATCTGACTTACCAAGAGATAAGGGATTACAGCAATCAGCTTCAATGTACTACAGAAAGACCTCTTTCCCTCCTTCCTTACAAAACTCCCAATTTACTTTCTTACAGTAATATGTGAGATCAAGAAAACACGAGGTAATGTGCACAACATCCAGGCCTGGACCTACTGCTGCACCTCCACCAGTAATGACTTTGCCCTAACCTCATGCCAATTATCATTACTTTTAAACCCCCGCAGCTTTAAAACCTACATGGGTATGCCCTTTCTTAGTAGATACAGTTTTTCTCATGACTTATTACAGTTTCCTCATGCCACTTCCATTTAAGGTTGCCTGGTCACCTTGCAGGATACAACAAATGCTTACCATTTCCTTGGACAGATGCAGGGCACATTTTACTCCAACTAAAATGAGCTTGTTTCTGCACCATGCACAGTTAGGCCCCTGCATGAGATCTGTACGTTTCTGCAGGGGCTCAACTTAGCACAGTAAGCTTGGGAAGCGTCCAGTGACACCCTGGATAACCCCTGTCTTCTGTTTGGGGGCTGGCATGTTGGCAAACAGACTCTAAGTCCATGGCTCTGAAGGACTTTCTCTGGCTTCACATATAAGCCAAAGGGAAGTACTCTTACCTGTGTGTACAAACATGTGCTTGACGTAGTTCTGTTTGGCGGTGAAAGTCTTGTTACAGAGAGTGCACTCGTAAGGCTTTTTTTCGCCTTGCCCACCCGCTGTGCTGTGGCCCGCAGACTGGGCCAAGGGCTGTGGGGCTGGCAGCTGGGCAGTAAAGGTTGACAGGCCAGGCTGGGACACTGTCACAAACTGTGTCTGTTGGCCAGCTAAAGGCTGGGGCAGGCTGAAGAGAAAAGGTTTAGGGCCACTGCCAGCAGACTGTGTGGTGAAAAGGGCAGGCAGGTAGGTGTTGCCAGCTGTGCCAATGACCTGAGTGTTGCTGGTCAGAGTCAGTGGCATCCTCAGATTGCTGGTGAGGGTTTCTGTCTGGCGTAAGTAGATCTGTGTGGTTGGCAATGGTTGGGCAACAGTTGTGTTGACAGAAGGCTGCAAAGCCCCCTTTTCGGTGCTGTTATTGACTGTGAGCACTTTGCTGTCCATTTCAACGTCATTGCTTCTCTCTGGTGAGGAAGAGTTGGCATCTACATGTTGCTGCTGCTGCTGCTGCTGCGGCTGAGTGCCATCAGCAGGGACGTCATTTTGATCTGCTTGAGAAGGTTCTTGCTGCCCATCCCGGCCCAGAGCAGCCATAAACTGCTGCTCCATGGAATCAGGCTCAGTGCCAATGGAGGAACTGACGCCTGAGTCAAAACTCTCCCCTTTGGGCTCACTCTCAGTGCCTTCTGCTTGGTCAGTGTCCTCAGTGCATTCCTCAGACTCGTTGCGCTCAAGGATCTGCACCCTCTGTTGGCCATAGTAGTCATAGTCATCCTCCATCTCCTGCTTAATGTGGATGTTGCCCATCAGGGTTTGAATTCGGACAGGGCGGGGTTGCTTGCGGCAGTGTGTGGTCTCTGGAGTGGTGGAGAGGTACCGCTCCATCTGTTGCGACCGTTCATGGATCCGGGTAATCCAGCTGGGGTCTTCTATGTGATGGTCCCTGGGGAGTCCCAGGGCTGTTTCATGGTGGCTGACCACAGCTCCACTGTAAAAGGAGCGCTCCCCACTGCCATTTTGCATGGAACAGGCATAGAGGGCCGAATAGATCCTGTCCACACTGTGCTGCGAATGGCTCTGCAGGTAGCCAGACTCTGTGTCCGTGCTCTGCCCCGAGGTGCCTGATTCGGGTGTTCCCCTGGGTGTCTCCTGGCCAGAATCCTGAATCACTGGGTAGACCTCTCCCACATTTTGTGAGACAATCCTTGTGCACTCATCAATCACAGTCTTGATCTGCAGGATGCTGGCAGCTGTGAGGATTTGGAGGGCCTCTGACTGTGAGACCCGCAGCACCCCGCTGTACATGAAGTCAATGAGCTTTTGCACAGACTGGACTGACACCACTGAGGGGATCTCGATGTCACTGTAGCCCAGCAGCAATTTGTCCTGGAAAAAGGGGCTGCCAGCCGCCAGCACACAACGGTGGGCGCGTAGCATGCTCCCGTGGATGCGGACCGTCACGTCACAGAAGTGGCCACGGTTGCGCTGCTCGTTGAGGGTCTCGAGCACGGAATTGCTGAAGTTGTGAAGGTTGATGCTATGAATGCGCTCTGTCATCCCCTTGCAACTGATGTTACCTGGAGCAAAGCGGGAGACAAAAAGAAGAAAAAAAAAGAACAGATTGAGTCTTGTCCTCTGCAGGGCCACAGTCAGAGCACTGGCAAAGGTGACTGCCCACTGGGTAAACAGAAGTGACTGCACTGTGAAAAATCACATCCAAAGGCATTGGTAAGAAGACATCATTTTTGTAAGGCTAAAAGCAAATTTTGCTACTCATTTGCAGATGCTCAAGTTCTGAATTTTTGGGCAAAAGCAAATGAAGACAGGTGTAGCTAGGCCTAAATTCCAATCACATTACTGGGCCTGTTGGTTTTTCTGGCTTTAAAAAGCTTAGAGCCAGCCAATTGTAAACACTGAGCACACGGATTAAAGCTGGATTTTAAACTGTATGGATGTGGATCCATGCCAGAAGAGATCAGAATCTTACTTTAATGACCCTAAGTTGTTAATGCAAAGAGTATATATGAAAATGTGATTTCTATCTAGATTGGTATTTTAAGGAATTTGGATCCTATGTTTCACAGTACAGTGAAAAAACCTGGCAGTTACTTTGTAAAATCCAAATCTGGTTCAAGATTTAGGCTGTAAATGTTCCTAAAATCCCACGCACAGTTTTGTCTGGGGTTCTGGTTTAGAACATTTGCTACCCAATAGTGACAAACAGTCCTTTGAAAGAACCCAAAGCAAAAAGTTAACATGAGCTGTCCCCTTAATTTTTAGCATATCCCAAATTCTGACTTGCAGCAGAATGCCATCATATAAAAACAAATGTTCTCCTGCTGTTATTTACTTTACAGAAACTGGAAAATTACAGACGTTTACTCCAAGGAAGATTTTGTCTTAGTTTGGCTGGATAATCTAAATAGAGAACAGTTTAGAAAATCATCTAACCAATCTGGGTACAGAGCCAATATAATCTTCAAATTTAACTTTTACAAGTGACTGAAAAGTAACTTCTTAATCTCCCTATCCACAGTTCCCTATCTTCTTCTTGCTTCCTTTGGTTTTAATGCTTTTCTATTTCCTTTCCTGTTCTTTATCATTTTTAGTTCTATTCAGATTTTGATGGGCAGAAACTATCATTTCACCTTTTAACTCTGAAGAACCAACTGCCTTTTGAATGGTGAACAAATAAAATAGTATTAATAATTTTCTTCTCTTAACATTTGTAGTACATACATCGCCTTGGTTCCTAGAAAAGCGTGCAGAGAAAAGTAATGCTAAATCACCACTAGTATTACAGGCATTTTATCTTGAATATTCCTACCTAAAGCTACAATCCCTCTTGCCACAATTACTTGTCAATGTGTAAGGATCCAAAAGGAAAATTTGGTAAGCAAGTATGAATAAATTAAACTAGTTTATTGTCACCATCTAACAGAAATATACAGAGCAAATAAATAGCATTGAAAGCAGTTGAAAGGTATATATGTGCCTTTTAGCCCAGCAACATCTCTCTACTCCATCCTAAGAAGTGCTTTACATCTCATACACAGACAGTAGAACACTATTCACTGCAATTTGCAGGAAAATGTGACATCTTCCCTGCTCTGCCTTTTCCTTCCCATTTTTTCACTTCTGACATCTCAACCACCTCTCTGGTGGTTCAAAGAGAAACCATCTTGGACACAGGTGATTATTTTAATTCTCTAAAGTAGCTAATGACAAAAGGGAAACACAAAGGTCAGGAACTGGAAATCACAATGGGGCATGGCTGTCTGAAGTAGTCTGATGCTAACAGATGTAAACCAATCAGTACCAGAGGAGTACTAATTGCCATGTGTGATTAGCACGCTGCAGGGATGCTCCCATAGCAGAAACAAGGAGGAAACCACTAACAGTATGATAGAGGTTGTGAAATACATCTGTCTTGTTCATAAGCTTAGCCACGAAACCAGAGTTTCTTCCTCTGATGAGACTGACCATAGGACTGCAAAACATCTTAGGCATTCAAGTGCATTGCAACTATTATTACGCAAAATAACGTACAGAAGAGAAGTATTTCCTTCACCTTCCAGATAGAGTCATTCTCCAAATGCCTACAGGGCAGTTCAGTATGCTTCCCTTCCCAACATGTCAGATCATACAAGAATCCAAAACGTATTTACATAAAAAGTCGGAATCCTTGGCAAAAGCTTTGTTCTGGTGGAGCAACAGAAGTGTGGAAAATTAATGATAAATAGATGACGCCTCTTTTCAAGACCTACTGTAGGCCACAGCAAATGATTGTACAGCTACCCATTTATCTCTGTCTCCCTTTGAACAGTATCAAGGACAACTTGGTTTGATCCTAGGACTCCCTTTTCACAGAAACATGACTTTATGTTCTGCTTTGTCAAATGAGGTATTTGATAATAAGAAGAAATACGCAGCAGTCAATAACCAAAAAATCCTACTTTGCACATACATGCACAGTGTGGAATATTCTACACATATCAGAGAGGCTACAGACAGGTCTCTTGATTTGAGCAGGTGCAAAGAAATCTACTTTTTCCCTTATGCCCCTTGGCAGATAAAATAATTTTGTGAGCGGAACTCCAAAAAAGGCATCCTCATGACAACTCCTTTCCAGAAAGGTGTAATATGCATGATGAGACTGGATGACTTGGGAAAGCGAACTCATGTTCATGAATCTTGTACAGAAAGGAGGAAGGGCAAGGTTCATCTATAAGTTTCAACAGCCCTTGTCAGTCCTGGCTGTGGGAATCAAGAGTTGTGTAGCTGTAGAGTATTCTGTTGCTAGATGGCTTGATGAAATCAGGCAGCTGGGCTTAATCATGGCAAAGAAAAGAGGTTTGTTTGCATTGTTGAGAGTGATGTGAATATCTCTCTTCTCTCTTACAGGAGCTGATTTAGGATGCACCTTGTGGTGTAGGACCTGATCTGAAAATAGCTGAGTCACTTCATAAATGGCATGGAATACTTTTGTTATTCCTACTGGTAATAACAGAATTTGCCCCTAAAAAAAAATCCTTTCCTCCTTTCTTTACTTCTTCAAGTGAAATTGGAACAAATACCACTTCTTCACCTGAGAAACAACTGAAATTTACTCCTTAAGGATAAAACAAGAAGGGTGGTGGAAGAAACACACAACAAATGGTAAAAATGGTAATAGAGATTTTGAGGATTATTCTTCTAGGTCATCTTCCTTGACATTCAACACTGTAAACTATATCTATCCAAAGTACAGGCAATCAAATAATTTGCAATAGTGTCAGAGACACTACTGCACAAACCACAGCAGTATGATGAGCGGTTTTAACAAATTCCAGAGACTGGTCTGTAGCAAAACCTGCTGTCCCATGCAGATCTTCTCCCTCTCTGCAGGAAACTGGGTACAGACTTTTGTGGTTGAGCCCTACTTTATGCTGCTCTACGTTGAAAGTCTAAAGGTGATGCTGCCCAGAAAACATGGACTTGCCAATGCAGGTTTGATTCTAAGTAAATGCCACATTCTGACAAAGGCTACTAGAGCCTTGGACAAGCCAGAAAGAGTGTCAACTCTTCAAAAGACCCAGCTATACACAGGCACACTCACCTACTCGTCACTGCACAGAATGCCCGGCTCAGGAAAAAGACTGCTGTCTCGGGCTCTTCTCAGGCCTGCCACTCTTTTAAACTCGAGACAGTGGGAACCCTTCTGCGAAATTCAAGTGGTCTTTGTTAAATATCCCCCTCTTTTTTTTTTGTCCAGTAAACACGATGTAGAGATCCCAATGGACTTGTTCTGAGAAACTCCTGTAAAATGGTTTTGTCCCTTTTCTGTGAAGCAAGTTCTGATTGGAGGGGTATTCACAAACCATATAGGAAAGAATGGGTGTGAAAATGCAAAGGCCATTCTTACCCAGATGGGCAATGAATAGGCATTTGCCAGTTTAAAAAAAAAAAAAGGCAGAAAAAAAAAGAAAAGAAAAAAAGCCCAGACAACTGCACAGATTATGCACATTTGAAATCCTCCTGGGATACAATTTGAAGCTGGCATGGCATAAAGGTGAAACATATTACTGTGCAACTTTGAAAAAAGCTTCATTTGCCCGTATGCAAATGTACCGATTAAACTGTCAGGCTATTCACAGAAACATGCATGGAATTCATCCTCAACTAGTAAGAAGGAGCACAACGTGGATGGGAAAGGAAAAAAACTTTTGTTGTGTAATACATGACTGAATGCTTAGATTAGTGTTTCCCTGAATCTCATGCACCCCTCCTGCTGACTTTTATGCTATGGGCATTCAAAAGAAAGTAGGTTTTACCATGACAATAACAATGACAACCTCTCCAAGTACAGTACCAAAGGGGAAGGCAATGGCAGAAGGAAACAGCAGGCAGTGGACTCCGGGAAGATGCTATAGAAAACGTGGAAGTGCCACAGTGAGGTACATCAAGCGTGGCCTGAGGCAGCTTTCTATTTGCCACGGTTACCATACATAGGCCTACATAAACTAGAAAGTTATGGCTTGCAAAGGTGATTTTTTTTGTTTGCCAAAACCATAAAAAATGACCCCAGCAAACACATGATATATCAGAGCTAAAAAGACATACAGAATACTGAAGACTGCAGACCAAACACAAATGGCTATGCTGTACATTTTAAAACACATAGAGAAAGGACTTTTTTTGTACAGCCACTAGATGTCCCTTTCTGCAAAGCCAATTGCTGACAGCTTTAATGTTCATAATTGAACGATACCAGAGAATTTGATTTTCTCTAGGGTCCTTTAAAATCACAGTATCTCAAAGCTCATTGCAGAGCAATGACTACCATTTCTAGAAACATGGTGATGATGAATCCACCACAGCTCCTGTAACTCAACAGTAGCTCAGTGCACAGCCTATACCTGAAGCAAAACTGCCTAGGACGCTGGAATCCAAGTTCTTTTTGGAAACTTACTGTGTGCTCTTTCACAGCAATTACTAGTAGAGTGAAACCCAAAGGCTCTGTCTTGCTTTCATACTTACAAGGGAAAGAGAATAATTGTCTTATATCCTTGAGAACTGGTATGCTTGCTAAGACATATAGATTGAGTTTTAGCCTCAATCTTCAGCAGCAGCATTTAGAACATTGTTTGGCAACCCATCTCACTGGCACTAAGACAAGATCAACTAGAACTAGCTTGATATATTTTCCTAGTTTGTCTTCCTGACAACCTTCTCAGCCCTTGCATTAAGAACACACACTTTCAGAGAGAGCAGAAAAGTTGGAGGCATTGTATCTTGTACAGAATATGATATCTTTATATTCTTAATATCAAAATGACAAGTGCCTCCCTAGTTGGGAGAACATCCTGGGCTAAGACAAAGATGTGGAAGTTAGGCTTGGCAGGCTTTCTTCCTGCTTCTGAAGTTGTTTCTCTGTGCATCAGTAATCCAGTCACTACTTCCTGGGAGCACAACAAACCTAACTAACCCACTGCTGCTGGAGACAAGCATTATCATCTACTCCTTACTCTCTACTCCCTGGTCTTCACACAAAGTGCTGGATGACCACAGCCTCCTGTTTGTATCAAAACAATGCTTTAGGTTCTTCAGACAGTCATCACTCCCTTTCCTCATGGTGGGAACAACTTACCTGCGCTATCTCTTCATTTTTGCTGTGTTTGCAAAAAATCAACACTGGGGGGGATTTCCCCTCCCTCCCCAGACAGACTGACTGCTATCTTTCTAGTGAGAAAGATGTCCCAGTATTTAACTTTGAAACTGATTATTCATCCTTTTCTCCAGCAGACAGAGAGAACTATTGACCACTTCCCTCTTTATCGCACTGTCTCATATATTGGAAGGTGTCTCGCTTTTCCTCTTTAGACCTATCTTTTTAGGAAATACAAACTCAGGTCCCCAAATCATTCTCACTGGTTATAGGTATTCTCCTCATTTTTATCTTCTTCCATCTCCTTTCCAATTTATCTTTCTTTCACTTAAAATGCAACCCTACAGTGGATAAAGTACTCTAGCTGAGGGAGGTGAATGAAAGAGTTGCCTGTTTATCATCATATACCGATACTCTTTAAAGACCTTATGGAATAAACAAACCAATCAAACAAAATCCTGTCATCAAAACAGATTCTCTCTAAGATATATCTCAGTAAAGAATCCTTATGTTGGGATGAAAATCTCAACTCTTGCACAAACACAACGGTTCAGTGAAAATACAGCCTTTCCACCACAACATATGAAAACTACCATAGCCCCACCATTTCCACAGGAAGTTTTTTTCATTTCTATACATTAGTGTGGCATATTCCAAACTTAGCACCATAACCATTGGTCCTTTCTTCAGCTCCAATGACTTGATTTATCTCAATTGATAAAGCTTTATTTTCTGTTGTTCTAAAGTTAGTTACTCTAAAATAAAACTGGATTAACAGAGCAAAAATTTCTATATAGTGTTTCCATACATAAAATTAGTCCTGCATCAGGTTCCAACTCTCTGGGACCAGTTAAGTGGAGCAACATTTCTTCCACTCAATGAAGTGACCAGAATTCAACTCCTGAAAACCTGGTCATGTCTGACATCTCAGTATATCTCAAAGATGATGGAGAGGTCATTTTAGTCACTCCTGCTCAGATTGATTCTCCTGAATATTTGGCCTCATCTAAGCAGAGGCCTGCAAGAGGAGAAGCTTATATGGAGTTTCAGGAACACAGAGGAACATTTGTATCCTCAGCAGGAGATCTGACCAGGAGTAGCCCTTGCTTTCTGTTGCTTTAAAGGTTTGCTGGAGTTTTCACCCAATCATCTGCTTGAACATCTTGAAATTCAGTATCTCCTTCTATAATATCTATCCAATACAAACACCAGATGACACTACACAAATTGCCCTAACCCTACCAGATTGTTGTTAGAATCAAAATATGTAGCAGTCTACATTTAACAGGAAGTACTGTATTTTTACCAGCACAACATCTATTAATGTGTCAGTAATACACTCTATGGAAGAAAGAATCACTGCGTTCTGAAAGCTGTCAAACTTCTCTAAATTTCATCGCTAATAACTACATTTGTTTGAAAGACATAAACGCACGCACACACAAACAGAACCTTATTCTACAAGGACAAAACGTATCGAAGAGACAGCAAACAAGAAAGAGTTTTCTTAAACTTTGTTCAGGAAACAGACTTTTTCTGAGACTAGAGAATGTTCAGCAAATTTCCTATGGATGATTTATTCAGTTAATTGCCCTGTGCTTTTTAGCATTTACCTAATGATGAGGTATCCACTTTACATAAAACTGAAGACTAAACCATAGGTGTTCGGTACATAAACGGCTTCTATATCCAGAGGGTATAAATCCCCAATGTCAAGCATAAAGCCTCTATTTCAGCCTACATGCTTGGGGAGCAGGCAGTGAGTCACCTTCCTATTCTTCACCTGAAAGACCATGCACTAATCCTGTTTGCTCTACATTCCACAGGCAACAATGTCTGTGCCTCAGTTTGCTCCACAGCATCACTCACCCCATCCTGCAGGACTGGCTGTCTTAATCCTAACAAATTGTTCTGCATTCCTTGGATAAAGAATACTACAGAAAGATGAAGAATTAACTCCACAGTTCTCTTAAAATTTTGTTCTCCAGGATTACCAAAAAGTTGTTTTCTTCTCAAACTGCTTAGTGTTTTACTTCCTCTACACCTCTTTATGGTCAGCATCCAACTTAAAACTGTAAAACACCAGGTAAAAACTGCTCCAATTCATAGCAGTGTGGTGACCAAAGCCTTCGAAGTGTTACAGCATGTTCAGCTATTTTTAAGTTAGAGAAGTACTACATTTTTAGTCCCATTTTTAGCCAGGGTATTTACTTTTCCCTCTTTCAGTCCAATCTGTATACTTGCTATTTTAGGACTTTCAAGGATACTTTAAAGAGGGTATAGGTAAAAGCCATTTTTTATTCCTAGGCACATATTTGGGGTCCAGTCCAATATACCTCCACATTAAACACTGGCACACATATACACACACACACACTCTGTTTTTCTCAGGTCCTTTCTCAGACTGTATCTGCAGACCTTCTGCTGCTACAGCCATGCCATCGTATCCCCCTAACGTAGACACAGACTACATTGATGGGGGATACTTCTCCTGTCGGTACCTACGACACCTCCAAGCAACATTCATGACATTAACGAAGAACCACTGAAGCTGTCATCACAGCTGCATTAACGGGGATTTCAACAGGCTGGCTATATCATTATAAGGGTGGTAATTCCTGTGCCCCAGCCAGCTGTCACCTATTTATGTTAGCAAAATACAAGCTTGCCAAATAGCATTTTAATGCTCTTTTTTAAAAATGTAAAGGGAGAAAACTATTCAACTGCTCTCTTAAGTCTGGAAACAGAGAAACAACGTGGCCACATGATGGCACCATTTCCTAGGAAGAGAAATGAGGCTGTGCTCATCCCCTTCTTCAGCAGGGAACATTTTCATGTTCTACATGAAAATTGTTTCAACCACACTCACTTGTTCCCAGGGAGTCATGCACGATTCTGCCAAACCCCAGCATGGTCCAACTGTTTTAATTGGCTATAAGTTTATGGCAGTTTGGCTCTGTAAAAATCTTGGTGCATCTATTGCTAGTTTTCCCTCACAGTGCCAGGTGCTGTTACTCAGAGGGTGTGCTGCACTGGCAGACTCGGAGCAAGAGCCACTGAACAAGGAAGGGGTGAGACGGGCCAGCAATGCTGGTGGAGTTACAGTGTGAGCACTCCCCAGATAAAGAATAAGGAGATGCTTCTTGGAAAAAAAAACCTCATAACTTTTGAGAAAATATAGGCAAACAAGGTGATTTATTTTGCCATTCTATGGTCCTGATTAAAAGATTACTTTAGTCCTTAAGAATACCTTCACCAGCTTTAAGGGCTTTTGTTTAAATCCTAAATAGTGTATTTCAGATTGAATACCCACAAGGAAAGTGGATAAGGATTGCTTTTGGTTATCTTGCTGTGGGGGATCTGTATAAACTTATACCCTCGCTCAGAAACATTGCTTTGGGAGGAGAAGGGGCTGGGGTTGGAGGTGGGAGCTGAGTCTGGAAAAGGAATGAATTAAAAGGATAATAGCTGCAAATATATTAAAACATGTCTCCAAAAGAGACAATTGCTATTCCATGAACTCTTTCACATTCACCCTGTATTGTTAGGTTTTTTTCCCCCAGGCAGAAAGACAAGGAGGAAAAGCTTATCAGCCTGAGTGTGGTTAAATACAGTAAGCCTGAAAGCCTGTGGGCTTTGGTTAAAAGGAAAATATAGATTAAAACCTCTTAAGGTAATTACCTGTTTAGAAGGTTTCTATTCAAGCTAGAATCCTCTACAGGGAGTGTTTGTAGCAGTCTGTTAGGAAAAGGGTGCAGTCGGATATGGTTGAGTTTTTTGGGATAGCTGCTGCCTGCAGAAGAGCACTGCTAATATCCTGCCTGGTTCCAGAGAAAGGCCTTTCCAGAGACTTTGTTCTGGTCACAAAACTACTGGTTGATGGGAGAAACAAGGGATGGATGAAAAATGGTAAATGCCAGTCCTCAGGGCTGACAAAAGGATTCTTTTATCTCTTCCAGTGACTTTATCTAAGCCCTGAGTAGAGGAAAGCTATCACATGAAAATACTAGATTTTATTTCGTTATTTTTTTCCATTTATCTTTTTTATCTACTAGTGAAAGGGTAATTGTCAACTAGTACAACTGGGTGCTTTGGTGAATACTTGAACTTAGAAATACCGTGATACAAATATTCATACTGTTTTGGACTGTAGCTTCTTTATTTTGAGTTTATGGGATGAGTGTTCAGGCCTGCTTATAATTCAGATTTAAATATCAGTGGGAAACAGCACATGCTCATGTCAACAATGCTGAAGGCCACAGGGAAAGTTTCTGTGCTCTGCAATCCCTGGGTACAGACTTATATCCAAAATCACCTACTTAGTTTTGATAGGAATAGAAATGTATGGCAGAATGCTTTAAAGTAATAAATCAAGGAAATAAACAAGAATACAGCATTGGTGGGTGGCTGGATATCATCAGATGGATCTCTAGCATTAAATGTACATTGTTAGTTCCAATGCTTCTCACTACCCCCCAGGGAAAAGGCCCTGGAATTACATGTATACACAAGCATACAGACACCAACAGGTGATACTAATGCAGTGCATGAGAGTTATTTCTCAGGTCTGCCTTCAGGCACATTTTACCCTCTACTCAGCCAAGAACATTAGAGATAGCATCTGGAAGTTTTCATTTGAATACAGGGAATATGCCCTGTTTTGAAATGTGGCAAAGGATCAAAACACAAGGTAGTTCTGTGAAAACTGACATGGTTGCCCACACAGACATGAAACTATGGGGAGAAGCCCCTTTCTCTGTTTTTATTTCTCCAGCACACCCCTTCTCACACAAAAATTGCTACTTTGTGGATTTTTCCTCTATCTGTGTAACATCAATAAATTACACGTTATCACTCCTATCATCTAGTTATAAAGAGCCTTTCAAGATTTTTAATAGATGCATAATATTGCTACACTTACGTTTTCACTGGTTAAGAACTCAAAAATAGCTGTTGTGAGATTACTCTTAATTTATACTACTTCTCTCTCGTGGGCTTTCAAGAAGCAGCATTTCGCCACATGTCACAGATTGACATAGAGTATATATTGCACATTCCAGCCAGGCGGAGATCCTTTCAGTGTTTAACAAAACAAAGCTGGGATGAGTAGGGGTTCTAGGATTTGTTTATTTTTTTTCATAGGTGCAGTTAATTCCTCAAGGAGCTAATGGAGCTGACAGATTAACTAGAGATCTTGAATTCTCTTTGTACTCTAGTTCCTGAGTGGTAGATACATAAGACTAGATCTCATGTTATTTTAGCCTTGTAAGTGACTCTGTGGACAAAGAAAATTGTCACAGAAAACATAAATGAAAAGATGGCACGATCGCATCCCCTCTAGAAACAATGTAATTGGCGTCCTTGGGAATCCAAATGCACAGTGCCAGCCAGAACACGCTGCTGTGGTCCACAAGGCAAACACCACAATGCAAATGAAGTTTAGTGACATTCTGACAGGCTCACAACTGACTTTCACCTATGGAGTAGATCAAACACCACATTTCTTGTGAAAATACAGTGACTTTCCCCCACAACATCTCCTATCACACTTTATACACATTAGTAGGTGGTATTAAACAGTACCTCGGTTTTATGTTTCAGGTTCTCTCCCAGTACCACGCTAAGGCTTCAGTTCAAAAAAGGTTTGAATGAAAGAGCTCTCTTTGTTCAGCTGTTCAGTGGAGAACAAGGCAAGAATTGTTTTGGTTTTCTCTTATTCGAACACTGATTTGGCCCTACCTTTTTCTAAAGTTACTGGGGGGGATCACAGCCCAAAGATTACACGGCTACTCTACCACAGGCAAACAAGAGAAAAGAGGAGAAAGTGATTATGGAAGCTTAGAGGAAAAGAGCAGAAAGCTCCAATGCGAAACAGATCACAGTGGTGAACACGAGCAGAAGGTGACGAAGCAGGTTTTTACACCTGTAACTTTGGAGTTGCATAGTTGCAACAAACCAGGCAACTAATGCACCTGTCAATGTTTCTCAAACCATGGACTCCCGAGAGAGATACAAGCACTAAGCTACACAGCATTTTAACAACCTACAGTAGGATAAAAGGAGATGTGGATATAGCTGCTTTAGTTTCCTTCAAGGAAGAGTCACCTGTCAACCACTAAAGTGCCCCTCTGCAGACCATATTAGCAAAATGGTGCATTTGATTTAGTCTTCTCACCCACTTAGGACAGAGGAGATGACAGCAGTAGCACGTATGGCTAAGACAAAATAACAGTGATTGGCATGATTTTGTTTGACATCCTTCAAGCAGATCACATAAAGTGACAGTTTTGGTATGTGCAACTTTGGGAAGAACAGCTACTAGAAGGGGAAAAAGAAAAAAAAGAGGAAGTTAGTCAGAAAGAGTCTGAAAGGAAAAGATAAGGAAGTAAAATCTGTAAGATCAGCAGGGAGGATGCCTTAATAATACTTTAATAGAGTCTCTATGCATATCCAAGGACAACAACGGAAAGATGAAGAAGTAGAAAATGCTACAATGGTTAAATAACAAGGTATAAGAGTTCATTAAAGCTGAAAACGTATTCTCCAAACATGGAAATCATGTTCAAGTGACACTAATAGAACTGAGCATGAACTCTAGCAGGCTAGATGTAAAACAGAGATTACATAGGGTAAAGAGGAAACTTAAAGAAAAACTCACTAAAGGCATAAAGACAAATACTGCAATAAAACATTATTTAAACATATCAGAGAGAGAAAGTTTACAGGGCAACAACTGGTACCTGGGAAGATTATGTTGATTCAAAGGAATCCTTAATCAGTATGTAAAGTACACTTTTATTATGGCTGGGGCCACGCAGGGGCTTTTGCCCTCCAAGTATGTGTCTGCCAAGTAAAAAACCCCAACAGCCTCTATACATTTGGAAGGAGTAAGTTTCAAAAATTATCTATCATATACATTCTTTGAGAATTGGTATGAAGTCTGCCTTATCTAAATATACATTCAGTTACCTATCCCCTATATTTATTACTATAGTTACATAAAGCTATTGGGAGCCCCTGGTGGTCTAGTGGTTAAGGATACGGCACTGTAACTGCCGAGGCCCGGGTTCGATTCCCGGTCAGGGACACTCCCCGGGTAGGCGGAGCCCGTTAGCCCTGTAAGGCGATCCACCTACGTCCTGAGGACCTCGCTGCCACTGTCCAAGCTCGCTTGGCCCCGGCAGATGAACCTTAGGATTAAAGGGTGGGCTCAGTTCTGCGCGCACTGTGTCCCACCTAAAATAAATCCAATGCGCAGGCTGGAAGGCGTACAAAGACCTTCCCCAGATCTTCGTTCGCGAAGTCTGGCCATTATTATTATACATAAAGCTTTATCATTTCAAGCAACTATGCTTCTCCCACCCATCTCCTGTCTCCCTTGCAATGCCACTGATTACTCTTGCTGTGTGCTAAAAACCCTTCTTTTCCAGCTTTCCTTGTCAGTCTCTTATCCATTCATGCAAGCCATACTTCCCTTTTATTTTTAAACTGCCCACAATTGGGCAGACCCCTACGTGCAGGCAGCTACAATTTGCAAAGTCACATTTCATGCTAAATTTCAACTAACATGGCTAAATTTTTATTTTATTTTATTTTGTTTTGTCTTTACAAACACGTGGATTTATGGATTAAGTAGCCAAGTTGAGATTCAGCGTGTTAGCTAGACTACTGGTCTACGAAAGCAGTAAAGATAATTAAAGAGGTTACAGAAACTCTATTGTGGAATTGACATTATTGCTTTAATTTTCAAAATGGAGTATGAAGGAAGAAGGTAAGTTAGCCCAAGAGGAGAAGAAGAAAGCACCGCTCTGGAGACTGTTGTTAAAAAAAAACAAAACAAACCAAACACAAAACCTCCATAACAGAAACAAAAAAACAAAGTCCCAAATAACAAAAAAAGTACTGGAACATTTAATATATTGAACAGTGACAGACATTTGTCCAGTATTCATCAGTCCTTCATTTCATGAGTGAAGCTGTTGAAACACTCATCTAATATATAAAATAAGGATTTTCCTGGAAGACTCACAACTTAAAGAATGGTAATAAAAATCTCAGAGGAAGCAGACACAGAAGACATGAACAAGTAAACTCAGAATGCAGATATCTTACTGGACAGTTAAAATATGCCTTGGTGGCTGCAGAAAGACTTAGAAACCAACTCAGTCACCTCAAGAATGGAAGCTATGTAACTGTAAAGAGCAATAAGCCTTATCCTTTTCTCTGCTATTTAGAAATAATAGATACACACTGCGGACACATCTTCAAGTTCTTCCCTGAAATCATGAAAGCTACATACTTGCATGGCAGTTTTAAATCAAAGCTGAGATTATCCCTGTTATCACCGAGAGTTCTCTAAATGGAGAGCAGAAAGAAAAGTGCTGAATAACACAAGAATTGACAACCTAGCATCAAGCCAGTATTAAGGGGTCATCAAATAAGAGAATCAACATTTAGGATAATTAGACAAACTTTCAAAGGCATCTACGTGTTAAAAATGTGATTTATGCATCAGTGAAACTTAGGCTCCAAAGTCACACAGTTGTTTCTGAAAACATACTCACTGACTTCATAACTGAAGTACCATATGCTATTAGTCATTTCTCAAGAGAAGAAAAGCCCGAGAGACCAACCTGACAAAACTCACTTAGTGTACTGATTAGGAATGTACAGACCAGTTCCTATCAGTAGTACAACATTTTGCACTCCCAATTCTTTAGTGTATTACGATGACTTTTTCAACAGAGACAGGGTGAGCTCAGCTTATAGTTTTGCATAGCTGTACTTGTACTCACTTCTGTCTCTACACAAGTCAAGCAACACATATCTGTGTCTACGAAAAAGCAAATAATTCCTGACTGATATTTCTTTGAGAGTTTTACAAACAGAAATATAAGTGTACAGGACATTGAAACCACCTACGACTACTAAAAAGCAAAGCATTTATTAAACAAAATTTCAAATATTCTTCAAGATGAAAGTATAATTAAGTGTTGTGACACTAGTATTTGAGAACTATGAGTACCCTTGCTTTCAGTTTAGTTTTCTACAGAAAAGGCCTGTATCATTATTATTATATCATCTAAAATAGATATCTAAACATACATCATCTCTTAGGTCACCAAAACCAACCTAAAAATATTCAGCATTAGCTAAGACATACCATACATAGATTAGCAAAAACACAGATGAAATTACTATTGACATACTGTCTGACTATAAACAAAGAAGTTGTTAGATTCAGGGCCCCTGTCTTCCTCACTGAGAGTGGAAACCATTTGAAAACTCCAAGCATTTCCTAGGGAATCACAGCCACAGATTTCCAGAGGGAGAGGGAAGACCATAAGGGCATGTAACCATTCTCTTCCTGCCACAGAACCTCAAAGAGAAACACAAGAAACCTAAAAGGTAAAGATGAGGCCAAACCACCTTCAGATCCATCTAGCCTCTGTATTAGCCCCAAGCAAATCGAACTTGCAGATTCATTGGCAGAGAATGGTAGGTTCCTCTAATTGCTCAAGAAAATGAAAAACCAGAGTTTCCATAGCCACTCTCAATGCTCTGTGGAACTCAGGAACCTCATGAGCTTCCCTCCCTTGACTTTCCCTGCCGTGCTGGAAGAATATAAAGCTACAAAAATCAGAACTCTGAAGGAAAAAAAGAAAACAGACTGCTTCAAAGTCCCCATCCTGTGAAAGCTGGAAAATGCTGGAATTAGACCAACTCAGCCACGTTACTTGAGCACGTAGGAGCAAAAAGTTCAGATGTAGTCTATCACTGACAGTGTTTATAAAGTGCACTCTATTTAATACACAAAAACTCCCTGGTCCCTTGCTAAAACATAACTTTAGAAAGTCCTCTCCTATTTCAACATCTTGCCAATGATTGTTTAATGGATATTTCAAGAAACATTCATGCCTTACTTTCTTTCTCAACTCATTCCTTACCAGAATCTCAGGTCTCTGCAAGAATTCTGTGTTCTCTAAAATCATAAAAATTGCTTCAGAAGTTTTTCCAGTGATTGTCCAACCTGTCTCTCAGTCCCATGGAAACTCTTTGCAAAGATGTTGCTTTTGTCTTGTCTGGAACAAATTCCTTCACAGATGGACCATCCAATATCTAAGAATAACTCTTTTAACTATCAATAGAGACAAAGAGATTCAGTTGCTCTGTTCCCGTGGGATTCCTTTGAGTTTGGACACATCTGTTAAGATGCATACATCAGAGCTTGAATGAAGTTTTTTTCTGATTGTATCTCTGAGAGAGTTTCTGCCAAAATGACCTTATCTCTTGGCACTTGCAAAACATATATAGTTATAGATGCTTTCTGAAATGCTCCTGAAATAAGTGGCCTATGCAGATCAACTCAGTTTAAATACAGCCAAGTCCTGATGACTTTCTTCCTCTCAGCAAAATTTTCAGAAGCTTTACCTGAAGCAGTTCAGCCTTTGAACTAGAACCCTACCAACTAGAGTATGGCATTCTCTATCCACAAGCAAGGAAATATGTGAAAAACTGCAAATAGCACCAATCTCATACACTTTCCTTTGCTTTTTTTGTAACCTTTCCAGAACCTGTGCTTGTCCTTGCAGCTTTTTGCACAAACACCTGTCTTCTGGGTAAACAGCTTCATCTGTTTGTGACAGCTGAGTAGCTAGAGGTATAACTCAGCTGGAGTTCTATCAGCTCATTCTATCACTTATTTCCAAATTAATTCAAAGTGGTGCTTTTTATCTGCCAAGCCTTCCATGAAAACAGTTACCTCAGGAAGAACCTCTTCCCCTAGAATGTTTCTCCAATTGCATTGCAAGAGTTAGCATTTCCCAAGACTGAAAGAGATGGAGCTGGACACAATGCATCCCAGGTTCTGGATTTTGCTTCAAGGATTCATTTGTGCTAGAAATATAATGCTCAAATCCAGAATGTTAGGACCCAGTTCTACAAGTGTGAGAAATTATGCAATCTCATTTGGAATAAGTGGCACCAGAAACAGCATGTAGAACATACTATGCTATACAATTAAACTCTAAATTAAATTGGGCATCACATACGACTTCAACCATTTTCTTTTTTTTTGCTAAGCATTCATATCAGTAAGAGTGGCATTCATACTATTGCTTAGGCTTTCTTCACCTCTGTCTTTTACAGCTGAGGAGCAGATGGCTATCATAGAGTTTTTATTTCCTATGCTTGGAAAAAGTATTTTGATCTGAATCATTCCAAAAGCACCCTGATATTTTAAAGTAGATTGGCTTCTGAATAATTCTCATAATAAATATGTGGTGTTGTTTTCTGCCAAGCACTAGTGACTATGCATGCAAAATGGTCAGCGAAGATTTCAAACTGATTTGAATAGGTGGCCCATAAAATCCAAGTATTTTTTCCAGATATATGAATGAGGCCTTATGAAACCATCTGTACATCTGTGCATTTTTCCAAGAATTCATATTCTCTACCATGCTGACTCTTCCTGGGTGTTACTGATGTTTTCAACAAAAAAATTCTCCTGAACTTCCTATCTAATGCTAGCTTTTAAGTATTTTTATACTATTTGCCATCTACTAGAAAACTCCCCACCAGAATGAAGAATGTCCTTTGAAAATGAAATATAATCTGCCCAGCTGTGGGGGTAGAGGCAGTATGATAATCTGGGCAAGAGAGGAGAAGCAATGTTGTACTGTCTAGAAGGTAGAGAGAAGGACAGGAAGTGTTGCTGGCCCAAAGAAGAAAAGCATCACCACAGGTGATGGAGAAGGAATTTGTAATGCCAAGCGTTTTTCAAATGTTGGGAGCCAAAAATATTAATCCCTCATGTCAAGGAACGTATTCCAGCAGTAAGGCTTGAGGCAATATTAAAAAAATACCACAGAACATGAGAGAAAGCTATGGTAAATATACAGTAAATATTTATCATGCCTCAGTTTAGTTCATGTGAGAAACTGGTGTTGCTATTTTGCAAAGGCATGCCAAACAATAATTATATGCATACCACCCCAAACAAATACAGCCTGATAAAGGTCATAACCCATCATACGTAATGAAAGTTTCTCTATGGGTTTCAAAGCACATGGAATCAACTAACAGAGATCAACACCACAAGAGGTCTTACCATTCCCTGAATTTTTGCAGGACTCTAAATTTTGGGAACTATAACTCAACAATTCATGATAGGACAATACTGACGGTGCAATTGTTATTAAATCTCTTTTCTGAAAAAACCCCCACACTTCCATTGTGAAAGGAGCACCTAACCTGGCTTTGCAGTTTATTAATATTCATAGAATCATAGAATTGTTTAGGTTGGAAAAGATCTTTGAGATCATCTGGAAGATGATTTGTGAACATTAAAAACGTAGGAGTCAAAAACACTGTCCACAGAACAGGTAGAGCATGAAGAGCTGCAGGCTCCACCTCCCCCTGCTGCCCTCTGCCAATATTCCTCACCCCTGAACTTGGCCACTTCAGAAAGCAAAAGCAGGAGTTCATTCTCCAAGTTCCCTACAATCCCTGCTGGCCTCTGTCCTAAGGTTGCTTTCATGGGTTTCCATTTGTTCTGTCAAAAAACATCAATGTGAGGTTTCAAATCCCATTTACTAATGAACTCTTTCATCTTTGTGAATGGGATAAAGGGATTCTTTGTTTGAAAATAAGGATTATTTTTTCTTGTTGTTCTGCTCATTTTTTGCATCTTTTCACAAGCTTTTTGTTTTCAGAAAACATTACAAGACAAAACTGCCCCCCAGTTTTAACAAAGAGCCTGACATCTCCAATTTGAAGAGAATTCTTGTATATACCAAATTGCATGCTGCCTGCTGTTCAATTGTTTCACATTTCTTTCTTCTCCCCAAATCACCAGGTGAGATTTAGGAAAGTCTCCCCAATGTTTACCAGCTCTATTAAAATCAAGATCTCTCGCAGAAGCTCATAATGAATAAAGTCAGAAGCCAACAGGAATGAATTGCAGCTAAAGTGATTTTGATAGTGATGATCCCTATAACCCAACTGCTTCCAAGCTTGGCCCTGAGGCAGGATTTTTAAATTAAAAAAAGGAAAGAATACACATACTTTTTAATCCGATTTTTTATTGTCATGCCCTGATTTTTTTTATAGGTTTTTGCAAAGTCTGGTTGGCTTTTGAGCTCTTGAAACATGGTGTCATCATCTTGTTTCTTCTTTCTCCCCCCCTTGTAAATTTTACAACATCCTAAAATCACCGCAGGAGAGGTAAACCATATATTCTAAAACTAGTGAATGATGAGGTTCACAGTACCCTGCACATTCTTGCCCAAGAGACTTCCAGGCACGGACCACTGTGAAACGACAATGTTTTGAAGAGCTGACAGGGTAAGTTATGACTCTCCAAAATCCAGTTTTAATCATTCCCTCCCTTATTTTTGTATTTTTTGGCAAAATGGAAAAGAACATTTTTAAAAGGCCAATTAGCCCATGCTGAGTAATCTGAAAGCGAATGCACTCAAAACAAGGGCCTTAAAACTTAACAACCAAACAGGCCTACAAAGATTTTCCAGACTCTCACAGATTGATCCTCTCCACAAAACACTCCCCTTTCTTCGTGGAAATCCTTTACAATCCTGGGTGTCAGAGCCAGACACTTGTTTTCTACCACTGCAATACATCACAGGCTGAAACCCCCCAGTCAGCAGATATGCTTGGGTAATGAGAAGCATGTGATTACCTGGAGAGGAGCAACTACAGTTCTAGTTGGACAGAGACACGCTTGAGGAATCTTCCCTTTTTAGTTTGTAAGAAACAGCAACCTGACCCAACAACATGCTCTCAGCTTCCTCTGCCTGATTGCATTATCACAACCTTAACAGAAAAATGCTCCGTTTCAGTGGTAATTCCCAAAGAAGGGAAAAGGTAAACCCCAAGGAAGTACTGCTTATGACATTATGGAAAGAGCATCCAACTGGAAAACCTGGTCCTCAATAGGGAAGGTGTTTTCAAGAACCCCAGCACAACCCAGCAGCATGTTGGTGTACTCACAATCAGATGACCCTGTGTGTGCGTGCAGGTTTGTTGGTGAATGTGGAAAGTGGATGAGGGCCGGGCTCAGAGACGGAACAGCTTCAAGGTTCAGGCAGGGAAGGCCCGGCTTGGCGCTGCATGCACCCGTCTGAGTAATCTCATTCTCCTCAGACGCCTTCTGGTTTTCAGCTGTCTTGGGTTTCTTCCTGAAAATAAACAAAGAGACCTTTGAAGGGACTGACTGCATATTTGGGAAAAGGCATTTTTAGAATCTGTTAAAGATAACTTTCTTCCCCCACCACCACCCCCCTCTCGCCTCTCTTTTCCCTTACAGGGAAGGAGGCAGAGAAGACTTTCCTCCATGCTTCTTGTTTGGAAACAAGCTGCTCCTTGTTTTGACTCTGATGCAATGGCCCTGAGACTGTGTTACAGCAAATAGGCCAAGCACGAAGCTCCTCATTCTGCCCCTACTGATGACATATAAAATGAAACTCGTCCCAGTGGTTTAGACAGTTGGAGCTCCATTTGACAAATATTAACCAAGGCTGTTGCATTCTGAATAGAGAGAGTTATACAGAAATCTAACAGCATTGTCTGAAAAGCAAACAAATATGCAAGTTTCCAGTTCAAAACAAATCAGTGCAGAGACTCACTTTGTAGGGAAAAACACTGAAGCAATTTTGAAATACAGGGGTCATCTAAGTAAAGCATGAAGACTTGGAGACTGGAATAATGGCATATGAGCACTACACACATGAGCTCTCATCATCTCCCTTGATCCAGGACCTCCAAGAAATTAAGCCTCAGTGGCACATCATCAAGCAGGTACTCAGTCACCACCTTAGTTTCCACAGATAGAGAAACTGAGGCACGAGGTGAAGTGGCGGGTTTTGGATCACACAGCGAGTGCTCTGAACAGGGAGGCAAGCACCTGCCTCTCTGTTTCCCCCCCTCCCTTACACAGGTGCGTGTGCTCCCTCCTGTGCTCCCCGAGGCCACTCGCTGCCCAGCCAGCGCCACTGCTGCCCTGGCCCGGGGCACACCGATGGCACCTCGGCAAACATTCGGCAGTTCCCGCTGCACGCTGGGGAAAGAACCGTGATCGCACTTGCAAAGGAGCAACAGGAGGTGCAGAGGCCGAAACCATCCAAATAAAACGCCTCTATCTGCTGCTGACACTCGACGTGCGAGCAGCGACGGATCCCCCCGGGAGTTGGAGGCCATCCTTCCCGGGACAGCGCCTCACACTGCTGGGTGACCACGGTGTGGGGGCAACGTCCGGCCCGAGCAAGGGCCATCTCAGAGCACAGAGGTGCTGCTGGAGCCCAGGCTGCGCTGCCCTGCGCCCCGCACACATAGTCCTGCCTCCCATCTGCGGGCAAAGCCCTTCCCGTCAGGGCTGGGCTCTCCTCCTGAAGGGCCAAGCGGGAGCCCCTTCTCCCCGCAGGCCCTTGCCCTCTTGCACCCCACCCAGGACGGGCGGCGTGCAGCTGACACGCCAAAACGCGGCTTCGGAGGGGCGGACTGGCCGTCTCTGTTACTGGATGTCAAAGCACGGCAAACCCCGCTCCCGCGGGGAGCGAGGAGCGGCAGCGCGGCCCGGCCGGTTACATAAGGGCGTTACATAAGGGCGGCACGCCCGGCCGGGGGCAGGGCCGGGCCCGCCGCCATTGCCCGCGGCCGCCGGCGGGAGGCAGCACCAGCCCGGCCGCACACCCCGGGGCGAGGGGCAGAGAGGGCACAAAAACTGCAGTTGTAATAATAAAGAAAAGTTAAACGGGACAAAAAGTAATAAAACAAAGCCCCACCCTCCCCGGAGGTGCTGGGCCCGGCTGGCCGTCGGCACCTGCCTTGGGCTGCCCGGCGCTGGAGGGATGCCCTGGGCGGCAAAGGGCGCCCCGTCTCAGCGGGACGCGGTTGCGGGGCGCGGCCGCGGAACTGAGCTCCGCAGATGAGCCATCACAGACGGGGGTCACACCGGTAATCCCGCAGCTGCCGTCAGCCCGGATGAGTTTTGTTTTACTGGGGCTACAAACCCCCACGCCACGGGATGGTCCAACGGTACTGCTGCTGTGAACTACATGTCTGTAAAATATATGCTCAAAATACGCTGGCTAAAGTCTAATCTGTTTTAAACCAATAGCGCACGACTATATGGACCTAAAGTTGTAGAGGTGTAGAAAGAGGCCAAACTGATTTAAATGCGTTTTAAATAGAAGGAAAATGAAAGCATTTAAAAGTGTATTTTTTTGCTTGAAGAGTAAACAGAGCATCTTGTCATTCCAAGCTTGGGCATCTATCCGTCTGTTCCCCATTCTGTCATGGGAAGGATCCATCTCTTGCAACACAAATGGAAATGCATGAGACATAAAGCTTGTATGTGGGCACATATATTTTGAAGTACGTGGACTGCATATGTTTTGTTTGTAACAGTCTGCATGGACCCTTGTCATATGAACTCTGGCACACCTTCACATGCTTCATTTCCCATGTGCAGCCAACATGCACTAGGGGCTGCAGAAAATCTGTGCAACAAATCCTGAAGGATAGCATACCTTTTTGTCCAGGCAGCAAAGCATGTCTGTAAGGCTGGAATCCGGATGCACAGGGCAATGAAGCTCCTTGTACCTGGAAGCCAAACTGCTGTATTTAAGGTATGTTTTCAGCTCAGAGTTAAGCCAAGTTACATACTTGGAATACAGCCTGTGACTCCAACTCTATCCACACGCAAAGCCACCTACCCCAGGCAGGACATTGCTGTTATTTGTAGGGTAGGGGCTTAGTCCAAGTAAACATGACTTGTCAGCCACTAGCACAGCCAGAGCTGCGCTGTTAGACCAAGCACTGACTGATGCTTCATCCTGTGGCTGATCCTGAGTGTGTCTCCCAGGCCTTCAAAACTCATTAGAGGGATAGGTTAAAAAATGCCATAGCAACAGGTAGTGACACCAAGGAGGCTGTGCAAAGCACCCCCTACTTCTTCCTTTCCAAAGCCATATATCTTCTACCTAAGCCATATGTCTTCTACCATATATCCTCTTAAGGCTGATGTTGTGTTATCAAGATGCTCTTGTGTCATCACTTTTCCGCATCAGAGTCCTGCAGCTTGATAACCTGTGCTCACTAGGATGGTAACAATAGCAGTGGTGCTGACTGGCACTAGAGACAATACCTCTCCACAGCAGTTAATTTCTCTCACAGTTTAGACATGCTCTGATCTCAATACCACCTGAAAGAAATGCAGGCTTCCACATAAGGAAGGCTGAGCAATGGAATCAGCCAAGTCAGCTAAGAATCTAAAGAAAACTTCAGAAAAGAAAATCCTGGGGACACTGTGATCAAAACTACCTATGAAGAAACCCAAACAAAGTTCTCCAGTCTGCAGTGTCTGACTGCTGTTGCCAGCAAAGGCAAAGCCAGAGCAATCCTGCTGTTGCTGTAAGTACATTGCTATCCTTTTGTTCCACCTTAACACCCATATAGAAAGCTCCTATTGCTATGATCTTCACCTATATATTCTAATTAAATATTCTTACATTCTCTTACATAGTCTACTTCTATTGCTATGTTATTACGATAGTCTTCATAGGGAGAGTTGTTAAGTGTTGAAACAGATTGTGGTACCTCCATCCTTGGAGATTTTCAAAACTTAATTGAACAAGGCTCTGAGTAACCTAATCCAACTTGGAAGTCAGCTCTGCTCTGAGGAGGGAATTGGACTAGACACCTCCAGAGGACCCTTCCAACCTAATTTTCTTCTGCACACTTCTTCTATGAACACTTCCATCCGCAAGCTCTCTAATCTATCTCCAAGTTCCAGAAGCTAAAATAGCACATTAACTGTGGAAGAGTATGACTTGTTATAGCTAAATGAAAAACCCTGAAAGAACAAGTGTAGGGGCAAGAATGAAACAAGTAATAAATATTGTTCATGGAACCATCCCAAACGATACCTACTTGTGTACTTCTCTGGACTTCATTGATTCACAATCCTATGTGATTACTTCAGTAGTCAGGGTCAGTCAACCTTGCTACTTTAGTTCTTGTGATTATGTTCCTCTCTACAGACTAATCCTGGAAACAAGATGTTTGCTATTTACTTGTTAGGCAGGGCAATAAAAGTTGCAACTTATTTGCAAAAGACTTGGGAATGCGCTCTTGGAGCAAGGGGCTCCATTCTGATACCCAGTTGTCTCTGAGCTTCTTCTCCATGCACACGTGTGGTGCATTACAGGTCCCTTCCAATACTGCACTCATTCTTAAAATTATCGGAGAGCCATCATTGTCTTTGCTTCATATGAAGGACAGCAAAGCAAAGAGATGGCACTTCTGTATGTGGACCTGATGCACAGACTCCAGAAGCTGGGGACAGAAAAGATGCTGACATTTCTAAGACTAATCTGAGTCTAGAGGGTCACTGCAGAATTTGTATTTGCTACTGATTTACAAGAGATTTATCCAGAGATTTATTCTAAACATCCTACCCACTCCATCTCTTTAAATTTTCTATCCTATGTCAAGGTACTTTTGTTGGTATTCACTTTCACCATTCTCTCATATTTATTGTATTTGTTTTCATTATGTTAATTTACACCACTTAAAATATATTCACATTTTTCTTCATTGTATGCTCTCCAGTAGCAGTATCAGGCTAACTGCATCCACTGTCATCCTCGCACTGAACTGTGCATATCAGTACTTGCCAGCTCACGTGTAAAGCAAGAGGTACAATCATTGCCATAAGTTTATTTCTGTTTTCTATCAGTATCTTTATTGCACTGAGATATTCCCTCCTGTCCACATACCTTAACACTGCACTATTATAAAACAAGGTTTCAAGTGGTGGGCTACTCACGGTGATGCAGTGACTGCAATGATCTGGGCACTGGCTGTAAACTAGAATTGGCTCCTTTCTGTTTAATTTGAAGGCAGAATGGGTAATATTTTGGCTGTCCTAACCTCAAAGCTATCTAGAAACTAATTACTACCTCTGAGCTTTGGAATGCTTTTAAAACCCCTGCTACACTTCCCCTTTCTTGCTGCCACTCCTGCATACAGCTTTCTCTCCCTCAACCCTCCACTTGCTCTCCACAGTTGACTTCTTTGCATGTATCTCCCTTCCAATCACTGGAATGAATTTCCCCTGGACAAGTTAACACGTTCTCACAGCAGGGCCAGCAAACCAGGTCCCTGTCAAAAACAGACAATGTATGTTGTACTTCTCACCCAGCAGCTATGACTAATGCTTGAACCTACCCTTACAAGGGGAACAGCTCTCCATCCTGCAAAGACACCAGGTTAGCAATGAACAAATTAGCTCAGGTATAGGAGCCAGTGTAGCCGCGCAGAGCCCACAGTGGCATCCTGGCTCTCAGGGGAAGCTATGATAATGTGACTGCATGAGAATAATACTACATAATGAACAATAATGAGGCAGTTCTCAGCCTCTGAATACAGGGAGGGCTGGGTCACCAAACAGACCTTTGTTCATCGCATATTAAACAGCACGGAGGGAACACACCACAGGGTTGCTGATGTTGTTATGAGTGTTGCTGCTGGCTGAGTCTGCCCACCCAAGTTCCAGGCATTATTTCACGGCATCACCTTATAGTAAGTGCCCTCAGGTCAGAGATGCCTGTAGCGTCCAAGCACTGCACTTAACTCACTGGTGTACAGTTTGTTTGCAACCTTAGTAGTTCACAGAGGCTATATATAATTGAAAAAAAACCTTCCAGCTTTTCAGATCCTAAAAATAAGAATGCCAAAATAGTTCATGTCTGATTTTAAGTAATATTTTTCCTGAGTGTTCTGCTGCACATTCTTCCTCTGCCTGTGTGCGGCTAACACAGCTCCTGATATCAGTGCTTATCACTGCCAGTGTTGTGTCTCTTCCAGACGTGACATTGACAATACATATTTAGAAACTGACAAAGTAAAGAGAGAGAGAGATGAGTACAATCACTGAATATAAAACAAAAAAAGGCTCGGAAGAACAACAAAAAGCACTGAAATCGGCCCAGAGACCTCACCTCAAAATTCAGGGCACAACTGAACGCCAGAACTGAGGGTGAAGCTTCCCAAGATGAGGTCGCTTTACCTGAACCATCACAGTTTTCCTGCCAAAAGTGTTGTTCAGTAGTTAAAAGTCCTGCACAGGCTGACTGCCTGAATATTCACAGAGCTTCTCTGATGATTTTGTAGCCACATTGATCTTCATGCTGTTGCAGCTAAATGACTGGCAGTTTGTTTAAAATATCTGATTGCAAGTTTGTGTCATACAATGGAAAACACAAACTCCTGAAAAACATCGCCATAAAATGTAATATGAAAGAGAAATCCCAGCAGAACACTGCAAAGCAAGAATGGGAGGCATGGAGAACTGACAAGAGAGACCCAATGTTCTAGTGCAATAAAAGCCTGGAAAATTTAATCAACACAGAAAAGTAAAATAAACTCCAAAATCCCTTACAGGAGACTGATTAACATAATTAAATTAAACACAGAGATTAAGTTAGAGTGAAATTTACTGTGTCTTTTTTAGGCCTGAAGTGGGGTTTACATGCCCCCAAATTTGTCTGTTTTTTCTGTCTCAACCACAAGTCTCATGAAAGTTGGGCCCTGACTACAAAGCTTGCCTGACTTAAAACCTCAGAGCATCTCAGCTACAGCAACACTGTGACAATACCGGCAAGTACTGAGAATTGATCATAAGAATTCAAAAATGTGGGATCTACAGGAGGAAAAGTGCAAATAACAGACAACTGGACATTTCACAGCATAATAATACCACAGTGCAAAGTCAAAATTCTCTCAGACAACTTTACGTATATAATACAACCAAATCTAACAAATGATAATGGCCCTAAATCATAAATGACTCAAGGCCTGGAAAGAACAGTGTAAACCTTTAAGGAGCTGCAGTAGATTTCATCTATATTGCCTGAAACACCAGTGAGAGAAAAAGTACCTCATTAAAAAGTTATAAGAATGAAAAAGAAGATAAACACTCCAAAGACAAACATGGATGAACCAACTAGAACAGCACAAACTAGAGCAGTAAGTAGGGAGAACCTGCCAAACTAAAAGATACAAGCAGATCAAACCAGCCATTGCTGAACTATGCTGTGAGGCTATGACTTAAATATTTAACAGTTTTTTATTGACATACTTTTTGCCCACATATTTCCTTGCAAATTTCAAAAGCAAAACTTAGTTTACCCTCATCAGTAAGGCTTGCAGGTGCTGCAGTTTGTTTTTGTTTTTTTAAGATGTCTTTTTTTTTGCTGAACAAGAAGTCTTTTATAAGAGATAAAATATACTTACAGTGGTTTCCAAATGGTATCACTCTTCAGGTAAATTACTCCAAGCCTTGGACCTAGTGCAGACGTTCATTGGGGCAGGGAACAGAGAGAGGCTGTGTCTGTACCAGGAAGAATCAAAAGGAAAGGTCAGGGGCAAATAATAATTATTTACTGAGAGCAAGAAAATTTGCTACAACGCTAACTGGCATTCTCCTCTGTCAGTACAGCTGGCTGCAGCCTGGTAGCACCAAATTCTTCCTGCTTCAATCCCTCCAGTCCTAGCTGCAAATTACCACAGAGTCAGTCCCTGGTTATCCCAGGCTGTCCATGCAACTAATCTGGTGAAGCGAGGAGGAGAGGAAGGATTAGCCAGCAAAGTGCTATCAGTAGGATTCATTCTGAGAAGCTGCTCACTCTAATGGCATGAGCACAGAGCAGTGATGGGAGAGCTAGCACAAACTTGGCATACTCCAGTGCATCTCATCAGAACAACAAGGCTAGTCCTGTTCAGAGGAGCAACGAGTGCTTCGTCAGGACTGAAAGGCAGGAAAAGGAAGGAAAAAATCCTTCTTCGTGTCTTTTCCTGTCTTCACATCACAAAAATGATGGCTCATATTAAAGCAGAAACCCCACTTATCTCCCATAAGCCACCAGGTCTACTGCAGTGACACCAAGGAAATAACTTATTGTCAGCCTTTCAGAAAAGATTCAGCTCAGCAGCAGTTTTATCCCTGAAATCTTCTGAGCTAAAGAGAGAGTTGGAACCAATGGACTGATATAGAAAGGGATCCACAGAAAAACCTCAGCTCCAATATTTATTAGAGGTTTCACCATCCAGACCTAAGCTTTTGGAAGTATTTACATTTTTAGGGGACTTGAATCCCTCTCTAGACTAATAGAACTCCACCTTTGCTAGCTTCCTATGATCCTTGGGTGGTTCATTGTGGATGTTGGAAGTATGTCTGAAGTTAAAATCCAGGGACAGAATTAAATTCTGCTTACTTCACTTATGCAAAGAACTCCTGGGACATCAGCATATTCAGTCCTACCCACAATGAAGCCACTGGTGCTATTTCCATGAAGAAATGATTTTGCCTACTCTGATCAGACAAGAAAAGCAAATATTTGCTTTATCAAAAAAATCAAGAAGGTGAACAAAAAATGATAAGAGGTGTAACTGTTATTTCACAGGTAGCTAATGTCACTGTGCAAGTTGGAATTTATGTCTGTAAATGCAAAACAATAAAAAAACAACCCCACTGTTCATGCATCAGGAATGCTGGAATGAGTGCCAACAGACACAATGAAGGATTTTAGATGACACTGTAATAATGTACTTCACAAAGTATACATTCAGTTTTATGTTCAATTCACACATTTTGTAATGATGATGATTATTAGTGACTGGGATAGATACTACATACTGATTTCAACAGGCCACATGAAACCTGGCAGCTACACTTCACAGGGGCTCAAGCAAACTGTTTGATTCCAGTTTTTGTAGGTTCTTCCCTCTTGGAATCTGCTCTGAATTGCAAATTAAGTAAATTCAAACACACATAGACAAAAATCCTCAACTTAGCCTGAACCTCTGAGTTTCACCAGGGCTTGAGAGAGGAACCATATGTCAGCATCAGGTTAGCTCAAAAGAATTACATAAAACAGTGACACCTTTCACCGGTACCAAGAATTGGATTTCAAAGATGCAGCAACGCCCAAGGATTCTGTAGATTTAAGTCCTTGCTAACACTCAGCATGGCTTACTTTCAAGCTCTCCTTCCCACTTCCATATATGCCCCACCTGTTCTATTAATGCCGACCTTGTTTCTTTTATCCACCTTGCACACATAGGTCTGTCTTTTATCTGGCTATTCCTCACCTTTTTAAGACACAAATCCCATGTGCCTTAAAGACTGCCTAGTACTTCAGTTAACATGCATTTTTAACTTGTACTAGAAGCAGAAAAATCACAGGATTGGGTCTTTAGTCTTTACTTTGCAGAACTCCTGCTCACTTCACTCCTAATTTCACACAAGAGAAGCCTAAGAACTGCATGTACTAATCCTGCATATTTTGTCACCTCTCTTTTTTTTGTCATTATTGCTCTTCTAATCTCTGGGATCCCAATCCAAGTGGCTCTCTCTTGTAGCACTACCTAGCACTCAATCTGGCTTCACATCAAGGGTCAGGCAGACAAGTTGTTAGAGATGTTCAAACTGTTCAAAGTCTTCTGCAAAATCTGGGCACAGAAATCTCTGTGAAAGGCAATACTTAAAATATCTCCATTTTGCTCCATATTTTTTTGCTATGGCCTGGGAAGAGACATCTCTTTTCTCCAGTGTAATGAGCATGAAGCACAGAGATCCTCATCAGTTGTTAGGTACTCTTTAAATACATAAAATCAACAAAGCTGATGGTGTTTCTGAAGACATAGCGGGTGAAACAGAGAAGGAAACATTTCAAATTTTTCTAAAAGACTTAATCTTGGGAAAAGTTAGAGGAAAAGGATCTTTGACCATAAGAAGATTGGGCAAAAAGGAAGACAAGCAGGACAACAGGGGAATGGGATATGTGACAGTGGGTTAAGTAATTCCTCCCCTCTCTACCTGGGCTCCTCTATCCACAAAAGGAAAGCATTACATTCCTGCTCCATGAGGTACTGTGTGCTTAATTAAGATTTTGGAGGATAAGTTTTCTGCATGAATGCATTCCAGAAATGCAGACTTTTATTACTTAAATATTCCCACTAATGGTAATAACTTGGACATTTTATGTATGCTCACTTTTATCCCACCTTGATCTTTCCAAGTTTTATCTGTTAATTTAGAGGGTGTAAGAAACATTAATTCTATCAGTGTTTTTATTAAGGAAGGTCCTTTTTGTGATAGCAGGGATGTACTACAGATCGTGATTTAAGATGTACACTTTAGGTCAGTTTTATACTGACTTCAGTGCAGTTGCAGTGGGCATAAAGTCAGGAGAAAATGTGGTACTTTACATAATAGTGCTGATGATTAATGGACTCCTGGACCATAAGTCTATATTCTGAGGCACTGATCTTCCTTCTCCCTCCTGAAATTTGTGTCTTGACCCTTCCATGCCTTGTTAGCTACCTTTCCAGAGCTGTTCATTAATCAGCACCATTGATCTGATGTGGTTTGTCATATTGTATTACTTAAAACACACAGAAGCAATCATTGGCCTGACTTTGCTCCTTACTCAACATGCCATCATATTTCCTTTACAGATGACTTAAATATTATAAACATCAATTTACTGCTGGTGCTTGGTCCTGAAATTGTCTTTTTCTAGATTGGTTCCCTGCTGACATTTCTGTCTCCCCCTCTGGATGTACTTCTGTCTGCTCAGAGACACCATCAAACACCTTCAGTATTCCCTGTTTGTTAGGGGCACTCATATGTCTGACCAGCAAGGGACAGTCATCAAAACAGCCCTTTGTTTGCTTGAGACCTGGTACCACAGTCTTCTGTTACTTTCCTTTAGCGAGTCCTGATCAAGCAGACTCAAGTTTTACTTAATTGCTATTTATTTTATTCCTGCAATAGTCTTTTCCCTGATATCTTCAGCTTCCTTCTGCCTTTCCTGTGATCCCTAGTAATGAAAAAATTAAAAGATGAGCTTCTTGTGAGCTTATTTCTGATTATTCTTATTTTCTGTGCTGGTACAGTGCTGTCGATCATGAGGCAATGGAAAACAGCTTGCTCGTGCCTTAGAAGTTAGCATGTCTGATCTTAATCCACATATTGTACAGGTCTCCTGAGTAAGGTGGGGTCAGTTTCAACTGATGCTTTCACAGTCATGATATATTTTCAGACTGGGCTCTCTAAGCTTTTTTGGTCACTTTTTCTCTCTGGAAGTAGGAGAGGAGATGAGAACATCAGTGTAAGCCATCAATAAACATTCAAGAACTTTCTGCATGAAGTGGGTTATTCCAGATATACTTTACTGTTTCTTATTCAAAAGAAGGTACATCCTCTGACTAGGACTGACTACAGCATTTATGTTACATGAACAAGGTTAGGCCACTGGCTACCTATAGGTAGATATCCAACTCCAGTGTCTTATACAGAGGTCAAGATAGACTGTGATATAAAAACCACCATTCCCATAGAGGCCAGAACTTATGTCATAGAAAACATAAAAATTTAGCAACAGAGGACATGATATCAGAAGGCCATAAGTATGAATTTTTCACAAGAGTCAAGGCTTCATTTAGGACAGGAAACTGCTCATTTTTGTATTCTCCTGGGAACACTGTATGTCCACTATCAGTATGGTCTGAAATTCAGAAATTAATTTGTTAATGGATTAGACATTTGCAGAAAGACTGTTTAAAGAGGCTAGACTGCTCTAGCCTGGTAAAGGCCAATTTCCCACAAGGACATGTTTGCAATAGTACTAGAGAAAAAATCTCTCCCTGAAGTCCCAGGGGTACTTACTGAAATCCAGAATAGCAAAGTAGTCTGTAGTAAAGTCTACATTATGTTTCTACTTTTTGTCTTACAGGCCCTCTATTATTTGTCTGCATCTGTTTCTTTTTCCCTTCTTTCACTGCCTTTTATCTGATAGTATAGAATTTCACTGCTCTTAAGCTGCAATTCTTTTCTTAAAACTGACTTTGGCACTTGGAATAGGCATTTAAGGTCTCACTTTTGTCTGTTTATTCTTCTGTTATTTCTTTCTATTTGTAAGCAGTATTCTCAATGCAACAGCTACCCATACCTAAGAGCTCAGGTCAAAAAGGATAACTCTTTTCCTACTGACTTTCCTTTCCACTTCCCATGCCAAATGGCCCCTCCTACCAGGCACAGCGGTACAAGGCCTCAACCCTGAACATTTTGAAAGGTAGGCTCTCACTTAAGATCTAAATCTGTGTGCTGCCTATTTTTCCATGGATGAAGATCTCATCACGCTTGGTGTGTTGGGTGTATAAACTCCACACTTGTAGGTGAGCCCGGTTAAATGGTGCCCAAGCACAATGTGTGCTGCCCTCTTGGCTGCGCTGGCTACACCTCACTGTAGGTGGAGCAGGGTAAAGCCATGAGAGGCAACGTTAAGCAACTGTTTGGACTTTGCACACCTGATTTGAAATGATGAAGATAACGGACACAGGGAAGAGGCAAATAAATGTCAGTAGGTGGTGGGCTTAATGAGAGCAGAAGCAGGTCACCGAAAGTCCTGATGTAACATTCAGTGAAAGATTTAAAGGAATACAAAAATCTGTGATGCCAGACTGAACCATGGCAGTGTGTCAGACCACTTTTCACTAGTGGTAACATGAAGAAACAGTACTGTACACATACGAACATATAGACATATATTTTAACCATGTATTTATATGTATATATAATTATATACATGATTATTATTTTAAAATTATCTTGTTCTGGCAAAACATTGCTGGGTATAAAACACAGAATTCTCTCTATTCCTACTATGGAGCCTTCACAATTGTACCTGAATGTTGAAACCACATACTTTTCAAAATAGTTCATTAAAGTGGGGTATGACTGAGGCAAATAGATGAAGTTATAATTTTATGATGCTGGTCAAATATGGAGTAAATCTTCTGTGCTCCTACATAACTTTTTCTGGGAACAGATTGATTTGTGGGCAGTGCTGGTATACTGGTAGCATTGTTGAATCTTGAGTGCTAGTTTTCTACAGATACTTAGTATTTACAGAAGCAGTTTGAGAGTATAAACAGCCTCAGGCATTTATGTGCTGATGCTGTAGGTTAAAAGGTATGAAACTTAATGGAAGAGGTTAAGGCTTTGAAGCCATGAACGCTGAATATGGCCAGTGCAATCAGACTATTGCCTTGCTAACAAGAAGGCAGCACTTGGACAACATGGCACTGCCTTAAGCAGGGTTCTCGCAAAACCAAAGGTATACTTGTGCTGCAATTAATACTGATGTTTCTACAACTGAAATATGAGTTGCCATCACTGCAGTCACCAGAGACAAAGAAAATGTGTAGAAATTAAATTGTTACAGTAATATATCCGCCTAAGATACTGCTTTGGCTAGATGAGCCAGATTAGCTCATGACAGATGAGCTTCATGAACATTTCATTGCCAAGGAACCCTGTCAAAATATTGGTGATTTCTCCGAATCTGTTCAACATCATGGAGATGTCAAATGAAATCTGAAAGGACATTATTTTTCAGGAAGAACAAAAACAATGAAAGCATATGAAGAAAATGAGCTGAGTTTTTTTCTCCTTCCCTAAGTGTTGCTTTAGTTTCACTGAATGCTGTCCTTCCAAGTACTTTGGCCTAAATCCTGAAACCCTTGGTCCCATAGATGTTGGTGAATTGAATAAAGTACTGAATCTGTTCTCAAAGAATAGATCTCCATGTTTCAGTAACCAGGTTTTCAAACTGATAGTGTATTTTTAACTAAGTGCAGGGACCATATAATCTCAACACATAACACAATTTAATGAAGATTCACACTATTGAAACTGGTTCTGCCATATGACCTCCCTCCTGGTCACAATGGTACAGAATGTGATGCATCGACGTCTGGCCACCAAAGTTGTGGTTCTTATGCTGAAAGATGATCTCAATCACCAGTGGAAGTACATCGTCATAAGTATGGAACATGATACAAAATGGCAACTGATAAAAGTAATGAAATACTGGTTTTTTCACAGCTTGTTGCTTGCAGAGACTATGAGAAACTGTTTACATTAATTAAAGTTATAATTCTATGTAGGACAATGAAATAAATTTCCGCTATAAGTTTACATGGATTTGATCCATTTGTCACAGAACCATCCCCATCAAGGTAAACTAGGAAATAACAGTTTCACAGATACACCTGGTTTTCTCAAGCACCAAGATCCAGGTTACCAAACAGGTACACAGAAAAATTGAAAACCCTCCTCCCCCCAAAAAAACCCAGCATCTTCTTGATGGAATTCTTCTCTCTGCCAGAGCTTTTATTATCTGAATTGTTCTATAAAGAGAGGACGATGCTTGCATGATTTTTACCTGCTTTGCTAGAGGAAGGTTTATATTAAAAATCATGTTCACATGGATTCTGAGGGTAAATTCTGAGACAAGGAATCTTTTCCTTAAGTTTTAAGATTCATACCACCACTGCCTGAATGCTGAGCTAAACAACTGCGTTACTGACAGTCACAAAAAAAAACATTAAAATGATTTCTCACTTTTTTTTTGTTTTGGATGACTGTCTCCTGTCTCTGAAGATTTCCCTTGCAAGTCATTCATTAAAGAGTTGGTAACCAACACAGTGAAAAGACTAGGTAAAAAGCACCATGAACGTGTTTTCCCATACCATTCTTCCTGTGTGTTTGCTGCCTCTGGCCTCAAACTGTACAAATGAAAGCTTGTTTGATTTATGTCAAAAACTATATATAAAATATCATAGGGGATCCACAGAGAAACAGAGTCACTCTGGGCTTTGGTTTCATTATCCATTGAGGAATAACTGACTACAGCCTTGGAGTAAGTAAAACTGATCAAAGCACTTGCTTCCTCACATGCAAAGAGAAACCCACTGTAGATTTCCTGTTTCATGCTTCAGTGCCAAAACACAATGAAAAAAGTTCTAGATGAGCATGTGAATTATTCTAAAACATTGTTAAATCAAATCTGATGGTTATGCACATTTGTGAAACTCATCATTTGAAATGTCAAGTCACTGACAGCAGTGTGTCCTGAGGTGTGATGTATATTTGTGATAATTATTTGCTTTTTAAAGTTATGTATCATCTGCATCAAAACAGGATTTTTCTTAAGTATGTCTAAAATGTAGAGATGTCAGTGCCAGCTGTGTTATTCAGATCTGGGTTTTAAGCACCCTGTGCCAGGAAAACACGGAGTCAGGATATGACTACAATGCCATTTTTAAGGCACTCTGAGTTATTTTTCACTTTTCTCTTAAAACTGTATGCAGTGTGGCTGACAGAGAATGATTACTAGCATTAATAGTAGCTGCAGTGATTTCTACTCTGCAATATATGCAACATGATTCATTAAGGAAAATAGTATAGCAATAGTTGTTGTTATTCTTACTTCAGTATCAGCAAATGATAAACTCTTGGGATTTATTGGAATTCAGTATTCAGATCTCTTCTGTGGCTCTTAGAGGCCTCTTCTTTGGTCATTTCAAAACTTTTTTGAATGAAACTGAAGGCAGTTGGCTCTGTTGTTGGGTAAGTTCTGCTAACGTAGGAGGGCTGTCTCCTGAGTGTTAAAAAGACCATTTGCAAATCTTCAGCATCTTCTTCCTTGACAGCAGAAGTTACTACACAGAATGTTTAGATGATGCTGAAATGAAAATTTACAGGAGATCCACAGTCTTCCAAGAGGAGACAAGGTAGGGAATGGCAGTGACTTGAGGGGACATAATAGCAACTTCCCCACCTTTTTGTTCTGAAAAGTGACACTGTAAATCAGCACCCCACCGGTGTCTGAACTCAACCTTTTTTCCTATCAGAAAAGAAATTCTGTGAGGAGGTGGTTGAGTTTTTGACTGTAGAGAATCTGGCAGCTACCTTACTCCTGATATTTCCTGACAGAAAATGTTATAAGAAAATTGCCCAGATGAACAAAATTATCAGGGCGCTTGCAGATATTCTAATCTGTGCCACGACCAGCAAGAAGTACCACAGGAGATGGATCAGGAATCTTAGCTGTAGGGGAGCTCAGAGCTATTCTAGTTCAATCAGATTTCACAATTTGCTCTAATGAAGACTGCTGGCAGAAGTTCAAAGCTACTCCAGGTCTCGACTCTCCCTCCACATTACTATAAAAATGTCTGTAGAAGTGTTAACTGCAGAGGAGCCAAAAGTTGTTTTGGTTCCAGCCTTTCCCAGCAGGAGTAACTGAGAAAATAGAGTAGGAGTGCTAGTTCTGCTCACAGCTCCCTCAGCCTCCTGTAGAACACCAAAGACATTGCCGGGAACATGGCAAAGTGTGCCCAATGCTGTCACCCCTCAGAGCTCCTGCAGCCTCAGCCACTCCCTCCAAACACTACCGACACAGATGCACTGCCTCAGTAACTCCAGAAGTCTTTGGGATTACCATCAGCCTCTGCTGCTGATAACCTGAAGGCTGTTTGAGAGGCAGCAGGTATCAGAAGGATGGCTGTGTTCAGCCAGCATTGATTTCTTCAGCCTTTTGTCTGTGTCTGCTTTCTGTCTCGTTTGGAGGTGGTTACTGTTACTACACGTAGCATGAATCATGTCTCTGTTAAAAAACAGAGCTTCAATTGTCTTACATAACCCCTGGTAACTACATGTCTAATAATAGCAAGCCATTTCCAGGTAGGGAATCTGTCTGTGTCCCAGACCAGACACATCCACATGCACGCACACACACACACACACACATTCATGTTACTTTCTACACCTCACTTCTGGGAAGGAGTGAGCTTTTCACATGCAATATGACAGTTCTGAGCTGCAGGACCTGGCAGTGATTATTTTTAAATGCCATTTTCACTTATTGCCTTGAAAAGCCAGTCCAGTACGTGCAACTTGCTCCTCGGCCCAAGCAGCAAGAAGGAGCAAAACCAAAACCTGTTTGGTTTTGAGAGACCATTGAATGGTGAGGGCTATGGTTGAATTCCTGAAAGCTTGAATCTTTCTAGATGTTAACTCTCCTTCTGTCTCTTAGGGAAGGCCCACATTTTAATAAAGTTGGTACTTCTCATAGTTCTGACAAGCCTTATTTTTTCTCCTCTCAGCTTGTCCCTTGGAAAAGTAAACAACAATACGCAACTCCCTCATTACTTCCAGCCTAATTGAGAATGCTGCACATCAATGATGATGTCTTCAAATGAAACTTCTTTTGTAAATTGAAAAGATAATTATTTTTGTATTCCATGAGTGGTCCACAGAAAGAAGGAGTTTCTGAAGATTACTATCGCGTCACAAAAAAAAATCTGAACTTTCATTCAGTAGGATGTCAAAGAAGAAATTCTAACTGGCAATGTTGCTGCTTTTCTGTGAGACATTGAACTGCCCGTCCTTTTCCCACTGAGACAACATTTTTCTGCAGAGAAACATGATTCAGGTCCATCAACTATAGTATCCTGATTTTGGTCTTCCTTTCTGGTCTTCCAAGGGAGGGAATCACAGAATCACAGGTACCTCAGATTGATCCTGTGAGGATCATCGAGTCCAACTCCCTGTACCTAAAACTAAGTCATAAAACTATGAGCACCATCCAGGTGCTTCTTGAACTCAGAAGGGCTTGGTTTGCAAATGGAGTGGTTCTAAACTGTTTCACAAGGTTTTCCAAAGAAACCTGTTCCTTCTGACGTCTCTTGCCATCAATCACCATATCCAGGCATCTAAGATTGGATTATATGGTATTCGCAATGTAAGAGCCAGGCTTCAGTCATTCACCTGAAATGTCTATATTATCTCAGTTTAAGAGATGGATTGAAGGCAGGGATTTGGAAAGTCAGTTTCACTTCTGAATTTGTTCACCTTTGAGATTTCAGTTTAGGTTCATTTCTTCACATTGTGTGAACAAAACTCATGTGAATAAGCAGTTAAAAACTTAAATGATCACATAATAAAAAAATGTTCTCCTTGAGCTTTTATTTCTAAATCTATTATCTTTCTTAGATTAAATAATCTTTCTTGAAAGTTTGCTGGGAGTACTCGAAAACAATAAAATTTAGTGGATCAGATGTCAGAATCTGGTTCTATGCTTACTTCTGACCAAAAGGTATCATATAGCCAGGCAGTATCTTTGAATAAATCATATTTTCCTATTTCTTGGGATCTACAGACAATGAATAACAATTTGGTATTGTTATTCTGGGATCAAGTGTCTTACTTCTTGGATCTACAAATCACCTTATAGTAAAGTCAGAACTGAACTAAACCTAAATTGTATTTGAACTCACAAACTGACTGGTCTGGCCAACAATTGCAGACCAGCTTTCATGGATGCCCTCCCACTACGTTAGTCTACAATACTCATATGATCTCACACAGATTGCTGTGGGTGCAACAGGGAAAAAATTGGACTGGTACTTTTATTTGTTATCAAATAAAAGCCTACGGTTCAGCAGCAAAAAAACCCAAATCAAACAAGAAACCTGCTGAGTTGTAAACTGTAGTTTATCAGTGTCATGCAGTCATGAGCTGACTGTGTTACTGCTCTAGGGTAAGAAGTTCTTACCTTTTCTGTAGGAAGTCAAATTAATTTGCTTTCACTGTCTAGTAATCCCCTTGTCAAGCAGTAAGACATTCAGATATTGGCCACTCTGTGTTACAATGTATTATTTTGATAGTTGAAAGAGAGAAACAAATGGAAACCATAGAACATGCATCAGTTGATGAACTTTCAGCATTCCTGCTAAAAAACCAGTATTGCCTAGATTCCAGGTAAGCATCTAAGAACACAACGGATCTTGTGCACTCAGGTTATTTTTATTAGGACTGAAACTCCTGTAGGAAACACTTTAAGTGGTGACCCAGCAAAGAGTTAAACAAAAGTTGGACTCAAGTTTACAAAGCCATCTGAACTGGCTTCGAGTAGACATGAAACATCTATGCATCTGGAAAACGGAACTTGCAATTGACTTTTCTGTACCATCTGCTCTCAAGAACATTTTCTGCTTGGGAGTTGCATAAGCAATGAAAAAAAGCACACAAACAACTTCCTGTACCATGTTTTTGGTCACTTGTAATGACGCATTACAAAGCAAACCAGCTAAATATGCTCAACTGTGCCTCACTCCAGATGACAACATGTATTATATAAGAGCAATGCCTGACAGAAAGACACTTATTTTAAGATATCATGACACAAAGAGCACCCAAGGGGAAATATTCACTACATGTGAGAGTTGGGGGCAAGTGCCAGGGAGAGTTTTGCCTCCATCTCAAAAGGCCAAGTGTAGTTCAGAGAAATCAAAAAGAGGGCTCTTTTTGGTTTACAAAGTAAAATGACAGAACTTGTTGCACCTCCTTCTGTAAAGGGGAATTTAACTTGTAATGAATGTAAGCTTTTTGTTGTTATTTAATGTCACTTCAATGCATTTTAGATTCAAAATTATTCTTATCCCAAAAGCTTTCAAAAATATAATTTGTTTAGACTCACTTTGTTTGCCTGTTGGGAAGCCATGGCCTGATTTAATCTTGTATTGAGGCATAAATAAAACAATATCCACAGGAATTAGAGTAGTTTAACCAGAATAAAAATATCTACCTCTCCAAATGAGTCCCAAGCCTTAAAAACTGTGTATGTGTTGGCCTCTCTCTTTCCAGTGACTGCACTAATGGAATTGCATGGAGACATATGGGGAAATCCCAGTACCTGTGCAAACACAGGGAACTGCTGAAAGTGAAGAGGGACTAAAGCCTAGACTGGAGCAGTGTGTGCAGCTAAAGAAGGAAGTTTGCCTCTGCTTTGGTGTATTTTTGAAACTGAAGTTGAGATGAGTTTCCCCACTAATGAACAGACTCAGGCTATCAGTCCACAGCAGTTACCACAGGATCAGCTGGCAGTACAGATCTGACCTGGTTTGGGCATAGGCACACGATCACATTACTGTTAAATTAGCAAGAGTTTGTGTTGCTGCAAGAGAACAGATGATATATAATCTAGCCTGAAGCCAGAGCGGCGCAGACAGGTGATACTTGATCTGATATAAAGCCTGCTATATAAAGTTAATCCATTTGTTCTGAAAACATTCAAATCAGTATGTGAAAATATCCTAGATCAACACTTTGTGTTCCCCGGCTACAGTGGTTTTGATACGGTTTTATGACCAAGATCCACTATGCCATCAAACCACAGCTTCAGAAACTGGTTTTGCATGGAAACAACCAATCTATCAACCTACAGGGTAAATCTGGGGGTGCAAATAGCTCCAGGGGAGACAAAGTCACCCCACCTGAGAAGCAGACTCTTTTTAAAGATGAGCTATGGAAGAATAAAGGGGCTCACCTCCAAATCAGTACCTGTTACTTTCCATGGGCCAAAAGGACTTAGAATGCCAAATTTCCTTCCTACTTTCAAAACACAGTAGTTTCATTGTTAATACAGGGTTCTCCTAGATAATGGATCCTGTAGTTTAGAATCTGCAAGATTAGATTATTCCCGGGAGACAAGTCCATCTCCAAGAAAAGATCCCTGCCTGTGGCAACAAATTCTCAGGTTAATGAAAACTGTTTTAAGATTTCAGCTGAATTAAGAAGGTGCACAGTTCATACAGGTCACCTCTGCATGGGAGGGAACATCAATATGTTTTCTGTACCTACAATTCATTAATAGCAAAACTTGGTTCATATCCTCTTTGCTACAGCATCCTTCCTTTCCTGCCTAGCCCCCTTCCTGACTCTAATGCCTTACACCTCCATCCATTAGAAGGACACCACATGAAATTTTGTTCATAATTACATTGGCAAGTCTCCTTTGGGTTTCGTGGAAGTTACATACTCCTAAATGGGAGCAGAATTCGGCCCTCTGTCTTTTCAAAAGGAAGACTAACGATCAAATAATTTTCTCACATCTCTGTTTGCACTTTCACAGTCTGGTTACATTGATTTGTGTCTCATAAGTAGACATTTCCTTTGTTGGTTACAAATCAATGTTATAGACCTACCCTGCCTGCACATTTTCCCCTTCCCTCTTACTGTGAGAAAAACAAAGTGCAGCTTCAATTCCTCGTGCTTTATAAATGTGAATTTCCTTGATGAAGCATGAGAGAAACACAGATAAAATTCCAGCTCTCCCTCAAAAAACAGGAAACGTCTGTGCTTAAATTTCTAATTACCAAGATGCTTTACGGTATGATAAACACCTTTATCATGCCAGTCCTGCCACTGCTTTGTTAACCTAGTTATAATCCTCTCCTTCAGATATCAAAAGGTTTTCCAGAGCAATCCAATGTGATATCACAGACAGCTATGACTTCATGGCATGAGTAAGGAAAAAAGAGGCAAAGGTTTTAGTCTTCAGCAGGATGGAGCTGCCACACAAATCTCCAGGAAAGGATGGAAAAGAAAAGGGTTTGCAATTGGTGCCTGAGAGGCAATGAGCTTTTTGACTGCAGTATGAAAATACAACAGTGAGGATAGATGGGTATTTTACTACAAATGGATACACATGATAATAGAAAAGAAGTAGTAAGAAATAGAGCCATCAATCAGAATATACCAAGTAAAAGAAAGTACAGGTGTAAATGTGGAACGTATCAGTTTGATTTTCCTTTATTAAAAGCGAAAAAAAAAAGTTTTAAAAAAAGGGTAGAAGCAGCCTCAAATCAATCTCATCAATTTTAATACTATGAAGAAGTTTAATAAGTGACAGCTCCACCAATTTGATGGAGGGCTCATGGCTGCCAAAATAAAAATAGAAATTGTTTAGAGCTGGCATCAATAATAATAATAATAATGATAAGGTTTAAAGGATGTGAGATCAAAAAGGAAAAGAAAAATTTTACAAATATGAAACAAGGCTTGCTACACTGCTGTCACCACCATCAAAGAACATCCTCAGAAGTCAAAAGGGAATTCTATTTATTTTAAAGAACAGCACTAGGAATCAGGAAATCTGGGTCCTACTTACACCTCTTCTGGGGAATCTATGCTTGGCCTTGAGAAAGATATTTCAGTGCTCTGTGCTTCAGCTTCTCTGTAAGGCCAATCAAGTTAATAATAGCTCTACTTCACAGGCATCTTCTAAAGTTTAACTCATGGGTGCTGAGCAAAGAGCTTTAAGGTCTTTATGTAGAAACTATTACACGGAAGGAAAGACAAAAAGGAATGTAAAGATTTGGGAAACACTTGAAAAAGAGATTCCACAGCTCAACCACTTCCTCGAAATCATAAGAAAAGAACAAATAACTTCCTTTTTTGTATTTTATTTCCAAAGGAAGTGTAAAGCTTCCCAGCTAAATGGGCAAAGAAGTTGCCCCTGCAAACATCATCATGTAAGTGGTTACAGGGAGTCCTGGCTGGCTGCATCCTTACAACATTGTGTACACGTGCCTGTGTTATCCCAGTGAGGTAACACCATTCTGCTGGCCTGGGGAAAACAGAGATGAGGAGAAGTTACGACTACTTGGAGAGTTGTATATTTGCACATACTCTTGACAGCAGCAGTTCAGGCAAGAAATCAGATTGCTCTAAGACTTTGGGGACCAACCATTTGGTCTCTCTGTTCCACAAATCCGCAACCTTAGGCAACTACCTTTTTTGCTCTTGTTTAACGTAGGCCTGGCTTTCTAAAAATTTTGAGTTTTTCTAATAGTAGATATGGTGGAATAGGCCTTGATAGAGTAAATCCATAAACTAAATCATAAGGAAAGAAAAAAAGATAAAGAAATTAGAACGCTAAAATGCTAAATTAGAATGCTAAAATTATAAAAACAAAACAAAATTATTCTTATGTGATACAACTTTGATATAACTTTTCCAAACCATTTTACTTTTAGACATAAATGACAAACAGAAGACACAAGATACCATGAGTCAGATCTGCATTCTCTGGAAGGTTCATTAATGTTTGTCACAACTCTTGTCTCTAGTAAGAGTTAAGAAAGAACTCAAGAGCCAGAACTGCCCACACTCTGGTTAGTTTACTGATTAAGAATATATCACCAAAAACCCCATGCAGTGATGTGTTACCAATCCAAAAGGACTACCACAGCTATGTTCATCTATAGGACAGAGAGAACTCAATATGCATTCCAATGCAAATATATTTATAGCTGCTTATTTACAGCATATGGTGCCTTTCACTGTATTCTGCATATTTTTCTTATCTTTCTTAACTTTCTATCAAAGTTAGCAGACAGTGGAAGGTATGTATCTTTTTCTTATCTTATCCTGAACAGGCTTTTCTAACAAGGACATAAATTCTGTCTTTTTGTTATCAAGCTACAATTAGCACGGAGGTCACGACATCGCAGTTAGCACAAAGGTCACAAGTAGTGTTGCTACTCAGGGGGTTCCACATGAGAGCTAAGCATGAACCCAAAGCACTCTGGGCACATGGAAATGAAAAGATTTTTTTATGTCTGCATATATGCATGTCAGGAGTAAACACTTAAGGAATGAACAACATGATAACAAAAAGCCCCCATGTTCATAAGCATAACAGGGATCAAAATATTTAACTGTCGGATGGACAAAGTAGGTTTACCTGGTGGAGAGCACTGTAGGTAAATGAAGACTTGCCTTTTACATTTCATGCATTTTAAGAAGCTTCTCAGATTATTTGTTTACTTTAACCTGATGTCAGATCTTTTGACAGTAAGTGCTAGAGCAAAATTTGTACTGGAATGCAAACACCTCAAAAAATTCCAAAATATCTCAACAGCTTGTTTCTTTTTGCTTCTATTTATATGGATAAACAGCAAAAGGTGAAATATCTGGGCATAATTCATCCAAAGACTGGGAAGAAGTACTCAGAACAAGCATTTTGCTGCAGGTGTACATTACTTTAAAACCTCGTCTCATGAGGACTCATTGCAGGACAATATGATTCACTTACCCAAAGTTTTTCAAAAAGCCTTGGATAGACTTATCTAACTAAAGTTGAGTGCCAGTTTTTGCTGCATATTGGAGCAGGCAGCCTCAAAAAAACAGCCCACAGGATTGGCTCTGAAAGCAGGTGAAGCTGATCTGTTAACTGCAGTATCCAAAACACACGAACCATGAGAGGATTATACTGAGCTCTGTCACAACTACACTTGAGGAAAAAGGGGGAGGAAAAGGGCTGAAGGAACAGGAAAGGAAAATGAACAAATTCAGATGAATGGAACAGACCTGGAGGCTTCTAAAGAGGATCTTTTAAAGAGCCACAGACAGTGGCCACAGTCTAGACTGAACACACAGAGAAAAGTCAAGACAAATCATCACCATTAAAAGCTAAGTAATCACATCACATAGCAGCAAGATTACAGCAATAGTGCCTCTGTCTCTGCTCTGAGGTGAAATCACCTGGAATGTGACATTTGTTTCTGGGCATCTCCTCATCAGAGTCACTGGAGAGAGTTCAAAGAAGAGCCATATAAATGACCAGTGTGGGGGAAAGACTGAGCTATTAGGGAAAGGAATGAAGAACTACATCTGCAATAGCCCAGGTACAATGCCAATGACTATCAGATGAAGGGAAAGGCATGAAAACAATGAATGCATATAATTAAAAGGGGCAAATGCCAAAAACAAAAAAGAGGAAAAAAAAGAAACAAAAAGGGAAAGAAGAGAGGGTAGCTACTAATAAAAAGGTGTATGGATAAAATCAAGACCAGTAACATAAAGCTGACATTCCAAGGAGCAAATAGCATAAATCTGAAGAGTAATATCCTTAGGGAAGGAACTGAAGTTGACTGTGTATTTAAAACTGACCTAGACAAAACACTAGACATGTGATGCACACACCATCCTTCACTGGCCCTGGGAAGATGGGCTGAGCAGGCCTTGATTGTTTTTCCAGTTTGATGACTCCAAGGTACACTTTGTTTTTCTGGCCTAAAAGCCATCCGTAAAAATATGGAAACCCATGAAACACACTTTGGCAGGCTAGAAGATGATTAACCAGAAGGAGGCTAAATTCACGTTCATTGGATAATCCTGCGAATTAGGTAGAGCTGTATATGAAGAAAGAAGTAAAACAGCAAGGAGCAAAACCTAGCCAGTTGAGGAAAGGACTTTTAGCATCAGACACTACAATGAGGAACAGCCACACAGCAGAGTTGATAATCCACTGCATAAAAAGAGAACAGCATGTGTGGATCAGGAAACAAGATGTGAGAATGAAGTTGCGGAAATTACTTCAAAGGATATGTCACCACCTGAACCATGAGTTGGCTAGGCTATGGAAAGTTTAAATGCTTGCATCACAAATCCAGAAACCTGATTGTGCAAAAAGGGAGCTAGTCTCTCTCTAGAAAGCATCCTAAGAAGGTCAGTAACAGACAGACAGAGCGAACTTTGAACCTTTCCATACTATTGAATGGATATAAGAAAATAGAAGAAAAAATAAAATAATACTCCACTTACTTGAGTATTAAAACACTGCAAAAAGCTGCACACACAGACAAAAAAATATATTAAAGTCATGCAGGGAGTGGCAGTGGAGGGAGTGCAAGTGTCTGGACAAGATGAGATGAAGCAGTGCTGTCACTTCCCATCCACAAAGCAATGAGTTCAGATAGGAAAACCACCAGCTAACCCAGCTAAATAGAAATTATTACATAAGCAAACCAGATCCTGACTGATTTCAGCTTGCAATGGAAAGAATTCTTAATTATTATAACTGGAAAGTAAAGGACTTATGGGTGAAAAGCAAGGGGTAGGTAGAGACAGAAATAAACTTGGTTTTATTGACAGTTTACAGCCATGGTGTTATCAAAGAGAACAATTAGCTTAATGGTATCTTCATTTGAGTTGTGTCTGGTTTTATATTTTTTGGAAGCAAGCAGAAAAAAGACAACCTTCTTTGGACCAGAGACCCCAACTAATTTAATTCTTCTGTGCTTACTTCAGATTTGGTGCTGCCATGTAGCCCTGACAAGGCAGCCCATTCCCGACACTGCTACTTCAGCATGAGGTCTTATGAGTACAGCTCTGCTGACTGTCAGATCCTTCCATGTTGTGAAGGAAAAACATCTTGTGGAGTTTCATGATACAAAGATCATATTGGCTTCTGAGTTGTTCTTCTGCTAACATTCCTCATTGGTCAAGCATGACATCCAGAAGACTCTTTCCTTTTGCTCTACCCTTCAGGAGCACAACTTAAAATTCAGCATCAAAATGCATCTTTGAAGAAGTCGAGCTGGTTGTACCAGCAATGGTGCTTCCTGCACAGAATGGCAAACATAAATGCATCACTGATTACTTTGCAAATCATGCCCTGAGGTTTGAGGTCCAATGAAACAGTGATTTTAGAGGCAATATCAGATAAGGTATTCTCATTACTCCCCAGGCCATTGGAAAAAATTACTCCCCAATCTCTGCAAAAATTTATGATTTAAAGAAAGATTGGTTGTCTCCACTCATAGACCAACTCTACAAACAACTGTGTTGGCATAAGGGGGGGAATTGTGCAATATGTTGGCAAATTTGAGCAGCCAAAGAGGGAAATGTTTTCAACTGGTTTGGTCCCTGAAGCCCATGTGTCGACAAACCACAGCCTGTGCACCTTAATAGCTTTCTGCAGGTCCCTGCTAAGTAATGGTGTGTACCTGCCCATCTGCAGAGCCAAAAATAGCTACTTTTAAAGAACAGAAAGGAATTCCTGCTGAGCCTGACAGAAGACAAGCCCACCATGTGTCTGCCTGGCACTATGGAGTCCTGTGACAAAGGTGGCTTGAGGCAGTGCATTTATTTTCCAGCTGATGTGCACTGATAACCTGACCTCTACACTTACAAGATTCGTGTAATATTTCATCACTTACCTCAGCTTCTACTGGTCCCATATTCTAAACCCTCATGTACGTCAGAAAGGACCTTCCAAGCAGCTGACAGACAAAACACTTCTGACACCCATTCTGGGTAGGATAACACTTAAATATGAGGAGGAAATACAATGCTGCTCACTCCCCCAAGTGCAAGCTAATTTTAAAGTTAATACTGTAAGTCCTTATTGATATGATGTTTTAATTACCTTCAGCCTGTCCAAACCAGCACTCCTAGCTCTATGTGTACTGCTGATATGACTGACAGCTGAGAGCTTTTCTAAACACCAGGCATAACATTGCAGTCACTAGCGACTCAAACTGCCTAAAATGGTGTGATTTTTATCACTTTGACAAAACTTATGACAACTCTCTTTAAGTGTAAAGGGATTTTTAAAATTTACTAAGATTTATAAAATAAGCCTACCTAAAAGTTTGATGTGTGTACGCAAATTGATCTTCAGCATCACAGTCTGCAACTTCCTCGTGAGAGGAGGAGGAGGGACAGACACTAATCTCTTCTCTGGAGTGACCAGTGGCAGGTTCTGTGGGAATGGCCTGAAGCTGTGTCAGGGGAAGTTTAGCAGGAAGTTTAGGTTGGGCATTAGAAAAAGATTCTTCATCCAAGGGTGGTTGGGCAGTGGAACAGGATCCCCAGGAAGTGGTCACAAGACCAAGCCTGACAGAGTTCAAGAAGTGTTTGGAGGATACTCTCAGGCACAAAGTGTGACTCTTGAGGAGGGTCCTGTGCGGGGCCAGGAGTTATACTCAATGATCCTTGTGGGTCCCTTCCAACTCGGCATATTCTGGGATTTACAAAGAACAGTATGACTTTGCCTCATATCAACCTCAAAAAACTGTCTCTCCACTCAGAGAAACAAGCTTGGCCCTCCTTTCCTCAGTTTACACAGCCTCCCACTCAAGCCTAGGAAAACAGATAGGGCTTTTCCCCCCAGTATAACAATATTTGACTTTCTCTGAGGAAGGGTACACCAATGTAGCCAGTGAGATAAGGCATGCAAGAGAATCAATGGCAGAGCTAATCAGGCTAATTCAGCTGTTAAGAAAGCAACCAAACCCCATAAAGCCCCTCCAAGGTCAGAAAGCATCTCCTAGATTATGCCTGAGAATGACCTGGAAGTCAGTGTCATCCAAAGAGTGTTAATATATTAAATTCAGTGGCAGAAAATATTTTATGCAAGCAAGAACTTGCTCTGTATACGAGCTGAAGTTTTTAAACCATCCCCCACAGAGACAATCATAGTAGGATTCACAATGAGAAAGATCTTGTTACAATTCCCCACCAGATAGTAATGCAAACACAACCATGCGTCTGTATTCAGAAAGCATCTACATTTCTGACAAGTCTAAGATTTCTGAGACCAGAGCAACAAAAGACAGTCAAATGCAACTAAGTCTTAATCTCCAAATACAGGTATCTTGACATCCAAAGGGTGCAAAGTTTTTTGTTTGTTTGGTTTTTTTTTGGCTCATAGAGCATTAGGTATTAGAATACCTAATCTCTAATTTATGTCTGATTCGGTTCCTGCTAAAATAAGAGATGCTGGTGGACCCAAATGGGAGTCTAGGACATTTAAAGAAACTTTATCCATTATTGGGCTTGACTGGTTATAACACATAGAGATGATTTTTCAGGCAGAAGCAATGAGCAAGGCTCCACCCAATGCAAACTGTGGTCCTGCTAGAGCAGTCCCTTTAGTAGAGACCTGTACACCCTCCCCTCTGTACCTGACCGTCTGTATACTGCCGATGTAGGTGCACCTACTGCTGGTGCAACAGATGTTAAAGCCGGAAAACCTGACTCCCAGGGCAGAGGGATTAATGGTGCATTAACATCAAGGCCCCAGTTGTGGCCATTTAAATGCAAACAGCTTTAAGCAAGTTATCCAAAACATGAGCTTATAGTGTGTACCACTAGAACTTTATTATAGGACATTTGGGGCCAAAACTTGCCCCAGGATATGCATGAAGTCATCCTGATGATGCTAACGGAAACCCATGTGCTATATAATAAAAAGCAACTGGTCTAAATAGGGCCATTTTAAATCAGAATGTAACAGGTTATCTTTTACTGAAAAGTCCCTTTACTCTTTACATTAAGAAAAATTAATCATGTCACAGTTGCCTGGATTAATCAGCTGGGCTTCTTCACTAACATTCCCACAAAAATGGTTAAAGAAAAGCTTGGTTTTAAAGCCTAGCAGGTTGAATTAATGTTCTGTTAAATCTGGCAGATTTTGTCCATGTGTCTTTATTGACCCTTGCATTTCCCCTTTTGACACTGTTGTGATGAACCTTTTCCCATCCAAAGTTCATTTCATCATCCAGAGATGTTTTTTGACTGAGGAGAGTGTATTTTCACCTCCTCTTCACCTCCCAGAGCAGTATTTCAGGGCCCATCATGAGGTGTGCCATTAAAGCTAAAGCATGCTCATGGCTCCTCTCACATTGCAGCAAACAGATCTGTGAGATTTCAAATCTGCTGCTGCGCAGCAGGTAAACACAGCTTTTGTTTTAGCAGCTCAGTTACAGCTAAGTGAGCATCTGCCCTGGCTGTACACAATAAACCTTCTATTTCAGAGGAGTATAATTGTCATTGCATTTCGTTGCCCTTTGAAACTTGGAGCAGGAGGCTTCGGCCTGAGGGTCCACTTCAGTCTTTAAGGCATTAAAAAGTCCACATCTTTCACTGCTTACTATCATATGCAATTACTGATATCTGTGTAAAATGGAAAGAAAATATCACACTATGTAAAGCCTCAAATGATCACCTGGATTCATACACAAGAGACAAAGCCACAGAAATTCAGTATTGTTACATGGCTGTGGCACTTGCTATGTGCAATATACTGAGTAACACTCTGCTGTCACTTCAAAATTTCTCTTATTCCTATTGACAGGGTAGGAGGCTCTAGAGAAGTGTCTTATCAAATGCTACTTTTCACTTCTAATGAAACTTTCTGCAAAGTGGGAGCTGAGCTGACTCCATATGCCACTTTTCTTCTAGGAACTTCACTTGAAGTTATGGACCTGCTTTCCTTCCCCCCCCCCCCCCCCCAAAGACTTTTATATCAGGAATATATATATATATTTTCTTCAGGAAAGCATAGCACTTCTTTCTGGTTTATGTCTCAACGAATGGCACAGAAGGAACTTTGAAAGCAAATCTGTGGTGAAATTCAAGACAGGAATGCAGCATGTATGTGTTCAGAACAGAGTTCCCATGCTATGAAGACTGTGAAGTAATCAGCAACTGATCCAAAATCTTAGAATGAGCAATTTGTGACAATTTCTTTTTATGTAAAGTTATCTATAGCATGTAGGGAACAAACACATACATGCATGTATGCCTTCGAGAAAAATACCCAACCTCTTGGTAGACACTGACATTGCATGGTATATGTGTAAGAGTTTAATAACATGTTTGGGGCCCATGCTAACTTTGATTTGTAGAGCTTTGAGTCATACAGCCCATGCTAATGTTACTCTACGCTGCTATGAATACAGAGAAGAATTTTTAAGACCAGCTCAGTGTGTTACACTCATAACTCTCATTTTATTTCAATTTAAATTGTGTGTTTAATCTCTTTTGAAGGTTTCAAAGATCCTATCCACCTCTTTTTTTGGGCACAGGATCTCATGAAAGGATGCATTGTAAATTCCATTCCACTGTGTTCCTCCTTTTTCCACACATTTCTTTCTGCCTGTCCCTTTATGTGCCTTTTCTGCCTTTTCTCTTTACTAATTTCTAGTCATTCCTTTAGCCTGCCACCTGTTCTCTGCTTTCACATATATATTTTGAAATACTCTCTAACATACATCTTTTCCCTGCTGTTCCTACTTAACTCTCCTGGCACCATCAGTGCTCCATGCCACCACAGTACCAGGATTGTAAATTGTGTGTTTACCTTTGCCTTCCACTTACTAGGATAAACTCTCTCTGTCTCACACCTTCACCTTTCGTTAACTCTGATTTCCTATCCTCTTCAATTCCTGCCACTCCAGAAAAGGCAGGAGGAGGAATGAAGTGCTTGTGGAGGCAGTGCTGGCTGTCACGAATTGATTGACATTGAGCACGGTGCCTCCGAGCGCCGTGATGCCGCAGTTTGTAAGAGTGAAGCGAGACCTTGGTGCCCGGTACGCCCTCCTTGATTGAACAGACATTTTGAGTGTGGCTGCCGATCACTGTTAGCCCAGTAACTCCCTGCATTCTCCTCACTTCCTTCTCCCAAGCTGTCACACACTGGCAAGGCTCAGGAGAAATCACAGGTTTCTTAATTGCATTTGTGCCTTCACAAAAAGAAAATTTAAATACATGCTGGTCAGATCTGTACAGATGACGGAGAATATTTTGCTCCATTCTGCATTAGTGAGGGCTCTTTGATTTGTGCCTGGCAGCTTCCTTATTCCTGAGGACAGACAGATAAACTGTGGCTTTGCATGGATGGGGAATATGACAAAGCAAAAGGAGAGAAAAGGAAATTCATTACATTTATCTGTGCAAACATTTTCTTGTACAATTTATGTATTGAGCCCACTCCATGAGCACATCTATCCTGGATGGCTCTATCTTGAATTTATAGAAAAAGCTTGTTCCTGTATATACATAGTCAGATTGGAGCCCTTTATTGGTGCTGATCAGTCTGTCCAGTCTCTTCTGACTGCTCCTTGCTCAGAGTCAAGGCATCATGGACTGTTTTCAATGGCTATTTAAGCGGTGAGTGGGCTTTGGTAACCAGGCAGTCCAGAGGGAATGTGCAGCAGTCTGGACTGTGAATCTGACTCCAAAGTGGTCAAATTTTCCTTTGACTGCACAGGATAGACTCGCCTTTAAGAGGTCATTTTCTAGTCAAATCAAACACAAAGGTGACTAAATCAAGATGGTCCAGTGACTCTTGGGAATCCCAGTGCCGTTAGTGATCGGAGAGAAAGAAGAAGCCACTGACAGTCCTTCCCCCAGGTTATGGGTGGCTCTATGGGCAGCCTTAGTTTATTTGGCTCAGTGGCTCACAATTACTGAAATAACAAGTTGCTTTCTTCTTTTTTTATCGCAAAGTCTCACGGGAAGCTTGATTTGCATACAGTGACTCAGAAAGCTGCCTGCTAAGCTGCACGTACTGTATGTCTGTCTGGAACAAGTCAGAGTAATTTGTCCTCTTGTTTACAGCAGCCTATTTATAACAGTACAGAGATGACCCAAGGATACACCAAGTCCACCCCCCAAATACCCAGAAAGGGGCTTTTCACACTCATCACAAAGCCACTAGAATACTATAGCTCCTTCAACTCCTCCTTCCACATGAAGATGATCTCCAAGGGCAACAGGGAGCAGAGTGGATGAGAGCAGGTTTTGATGAAATACATCAGCAAGAATATTTGTTGTGTCATGATCACAGTAAGAATCCACCTGCCCCAAGATGAGACAAAGCCCAAAGGATGGAGGACAAGTGTCCTTGAATACCTACGGATTATAATATCCACTATTACTATTTTGATCAGAAATAAGTTTTTGCAAAGAGTAATGTCCTGAGTGGTGCAGAAGGTTGGTCTGCGGCTCTCAGGATTTTTGTTTAAACGGCTTCCAATGCTCAAAACTTCTAGAATAGAATCTATAAAGCCACAACCTTTCTCAATCAGATAATTTCATCTCCCAATAATACCAGTTTCAGAAAGCACCATATGTCATGTATGTAGAAGCAACAGACCTGTAATGAATCATATATGTGTATTCTAAATTAATTTTTCACAGGAGTAATTTTAAGTGTCCTATATTAGCATTTCCTGCTGGCTAAGGTTTCCCCCCAAGAATTAGATTAACAATTCTCCAACCTGGGCACCTTCAAACAACTGCTTCTTCCCAGACAAGGAAACAGGTTTTTCCTCTCTGTTAGAGATATAGTATTCTTCACTAGAACTGCAGAAGCCTAAGGTGCAGTCTTTATCCAAAATTTTGTCTCATGTACAATTCCTGTTTTGCATTAGAAGAAGGTCAGTGTCACTGCTCTGAAGAAGAGAGCAAGTTTCTTAATAAGGCATGTCATGCTTATTTTTGGCCCTGTTACTACACTGAAATTAGTGACTACATGAATAATGTCACATATTTAATATACAAATATAAACATATATGTCTATGCAAACCCCCATCAAACAGTTATATATATTCATGTGTGCATATGTGCAAACAACTATTTAATTTTATTTTTACATATATATATTCACATGCATGTTTGTATATATACTTATACATACACTCACATACGAAACTTGCAAGCACTTTACACTCATGGGGCACTTCCTAATCTTTCTGATGTCGCTTTTGTGATATCTAAAGTATTTGGCTGAACAGCAGTTTTGATTCCTGGAGCAATGACAAATACCAGGTGTGAATTTTGCAATTCATGATGGAAAGAAACAGAAGAATTCTGTCTCGAAGCAATACAATCCCTTTGATTTGCAAGGAGGATATGCAGAATGGGGTTAAGGTGGCTTGTAAGGTCCTGAGAGATAAGCAACGCTACTTACAGCAACACTATGTACAGAAAAGCCATATATGTAATTTTTCAATTATTCTGACATATGTTAGAACAGCTTTCCCTGTCTCTAAGGCTGGTCATGAAGGATTGATAGAGTTGACTCTACAACTTATGTAGAATGTAAAAATTTACCCCTTTTTTATTTTTGGTACCCAAGTCTCAATCTTATCAAGTCATGTTTTTGTTCAGTTGCGTGAGCTGAACAGTCTGGATAAATGGTATACAGACACCTTTGGAAATACATGAGGGATTCATTTTTTTGCCATTTGTTATTTATACTATGTGTCTGGTCATCTCAGTCACATACTTCCTGTTTTTGACTGAATCACAAACTTTTCAAGCAGGAAGACAGATTCTAAGTGATGCAGAAGTGCTCATAGTCACAAAAATCTTCACCTGAACATTTTGAAAATTTTCACTAGGAAAGAAACACGGCAGAATAAAGTAGAATGTGGACAAGTATGTGCAGATGTCATTTTCAAAATACAAATAGGTGAAATAAGGAACTCTTAATATTTTTGCAAATGGTTTTACTTTACAAAGAATTGCATGTCATGAGTTAGAGACTGGGATTAAGGTTTTATGAAATTAATTTGGGAAGACTTACTAATTTATCAGAGATTTTAATTTCCAGGAAAGTGATTCTTCCAAAATTTAAAGATGTTATGCCAGGTGTCAAACATTCTCTAGCTATCTCACAGCAGTAAGAACAAAAATCTTCCCACTAATTACTCAGTTTAACCTGTGGCTGCATTGTGTTGTTTCCTGGGAATCTGATTTCAGGTCCTTGAGCCTTCTCTATGCAGAAGAAGTGGGAGAGAAGTGGCGGTAACAAATATGATTATTGGTTGAGAGCAATATAAAGCTCTCTCTTCCCAGAGAAAAGATGGCTTCAGTAGTATGTGACAGTAGTGGCAGGCAGCAGGGAAATACATCTTGAAGAGCAAGGGAGTTTAAATGATTATTCCATGGCCTTGGGCAGCCTTTGGGCCCACTTGTGCTATGGTCCCTCAGCATTTCAAGAACAGAGCTGGCAAAGAGTTGCTTTCCCACGATGCAAAAGAGCGGCTCATGTGGGAAAAACACCACCTGGAATGGGCATGTGAGCAGTGGGCAGGGGGGGTTGGCTCCTGGTGCTTTGGACAGAGGAGTCAGAAAGGGTTCTGCTTGGGGAAACACTGCCAAAACCATCATAAATGTGAACTTGTCTCTTTATGTAGAGTGATCGAACTATTTCCTTGTGCCCATTAACATATTGACAGGCATTCTGAACAGAGAGTATCTTAGACACTGTGGCTTGGAAGGAAAACAATGGAGAAAAATGTAGAAGATAATCTCCAAGCTGTCAACAATGATTTCTTCTGATTATGAGCAGTGCCTGAGATCATATACTACTGACATCAACAGAACTTTGCTTGTACCTCAATATCCTTTAGATACTCAGTTGCGTGTTTAAGGCATTCTTAGTCACAAAACTAACTTCCTTTGCACAACCCTTTGAAAACTATACATGAGATTGTGAGGAGAGCTGGACATCATCATTATTTTATGATGGAAGAGCATTTTGTACAACCAAATCTACATTCCACTGCTCTCAAGTTAGGTCTCACTTCATAGATTCGCATGCGCAACATTTCTTTTCTAGATACTTAGGCAAATCATACAGCTATAGTACAACCTCATTGCAAGACCTTCAAAATATTTTGTCTCACAAAATCCTTGTAGGTTACTGAAATGCTAGTATTCCTATCTTACAGGTTACAAACTAAGGCTTGGAGATGATGTTACTTGCCAGGGTCACAAAAGAAAATAATACGGAAAAATCTAAAAATCAGACTTTAGAATTCCAAGTCAGTGACATAACTATTGGAATAGTCACACTGTCCACTTCGGGATTTAAGACCCTGAAGACCTTTTTCCTCCTGCCCTCCCACATAACTAAACTGGATGCTGAAGCTTTGTAACTTCTCATTAGGTTTTGTCTTGTGATTTTACTTAACAAATATTTTGTTTTGAATACTTTTCCCCCCTCCCAGTCACTTCCACTATTCCTGTTCCACCTTTGCTTTTCCTTCTGCATCCACTTGGCTGCAACTGAGATGAGGAGAAGCTGCTATGCTAGAACTCCCAGGAGTCAGAAAAACCTCACTAAGGATTTTTAAACTTCTGACTCTATCTTCTCCCTTTGCTTCACTGAATTGCTTAAAAATTCATGCACCATGCAAGGTTTGAGTCTAGTTTCTCCATAGGCAGCATAGAATATATTTTGTTATGGCAACATTTTCTGCTGCTGTTAAGGGGAGATGCACACTTCTTCCTATTGTATTGTGCACTTACGATTTCCTGAATGCTCAGATATTTATTGAGTCTTTCATAAACCTGAACTCCTTGTCTACATCAAGATTCACTTTCACAGCCCAGTTTGGAGCATGGCTATTTCCCAGTCCTGTATCTCCTTTCCTCTTTTCTCTGACATTCAGTCTTCAAGAGATCTTACTGGTTGTGTTTTCCCCTCAACTCTACTGCCTTGTGCCTGGTGACAGAACTGTCACATGCAGCTGAGATCATGCTGACCCCATAACTGAGACATCTTGTATGCCAGCAGCAACAGTAGATGGAGAACAGCTCAGTCAGGTGTCGTAAAAAGTGAAGTGTGTCTGGCAGCCACAAACCTCATTACATCCCTAGCAAAGGCCTTACACAAAATGATGCTCCCCTGGTGCAAGAACCTAGTCTTCCCATATTTCTTTACAACTTCAAGTACAATCCTAGAGCCAAATTGATAGCATGTGAGAAGTAGGCTGAAGGCTCTTTTCCTGATGGAGACAAATTGCGAATGCTAGCTACTTTCAAAACCATGCTCACTGTGATTTGGCATTTAGAGACATCCTTAAGCATGGATTTCTTGGTTTCTATTGTTTGTATGTTCTGCCCCAATGCTATTTCAGTGTACATTTTAATGAGTGAATTTATTATATAGCTCACTGCACAAAAATTTCAGTTACATTATTAAAAACTCCCTAGTACTGATTTTTGGATCAGATATTTCCTGCATGTATTTTGAATCCACTGTTGGTTATTGAGTAGCTTTTTTCCTTTTTTTTTTTTTTTTTTTTTTTTTTTGTCCTTTCCCGGTTTTGTTCTTGGTCCTGTCCAGGAATAAAGACTAATATGGGTCTGCCCTCAGCACTACTACCTTTCTTTTTCCTCCCTTGTATTCCAGACTACAGCACAGACCTCTCTTAAACCCAGAGAGACAAGATAAGCCTTTTCTGCCTGGCAGCATTTCAGAGACATTAAGTGTAAGAGAGAAGGTAAGTAATTCACCATGCCTCCCCATTTCTGTAATGGGGGAGGACATCTTGATACATTTACAATACTCCTCTGGGGATATTTCATCAGTTATAGCTAACTCTAATGGACAAGAATTGATTTGAACTTTCTACTTAGCACAGAGCTGTAAACAGCTTCACTCCAGGTTGCAGCAATGAACTTGTGTTTTGTAAAATTGAGAGAAATTTGGAAAACTTCTGCGTTGATCTATTAAGTAACCTACAAGCTGAATGATCCAGGGGTTACTAACTTGTCTCTTCAATTTTAATAACAGAGAGAGCAGTTGTTAGCCTAGATGATAAAATTTTTTGTTCTAACATCTCTCTTCCATTTTTGTCAGGGTATTGGCATTTGAGCTACTTCATTTACTTTCTGTTGAGATTTGTCAAATCAGGATACAGTCTGAGAAGGTATTTTTATTGTTCTATTTGATGTCAGATGCTTATTTTTGTAGTTCTCAGAGCAAAAAGTCCAGAGAACTCTTTGTCCTGCTGTAGTAATATATGCTAATGTTTAAAGTCTATAAAAAAATAGCATCCAAGGCTCTTGGGGTATTCCCCCTACCATCAAGTTTTCTATTGGTTGGTACCTTAGGCAGTTTTATTCCTGGGCATGAAAGCAAAATTCCATCATTTTTTAAAATTTGGCAAATACAGTATTATATCTTTGCCAAGGTTTGCAAAGTGAAAATACAGAGTTCTTTGTAGCTCTGCTAGGGAGCAACTAAGCAGCTACTGTTATCACATGCTGTATTTTTTAATGCCTGTTGTGTTAGAGATTATCTAGAAAGGTTGAAACTGGGGCAAATGATCACATCCGTAATCCATATTTTAAGATCCCTATTTTCAACATACTGATCATCATGGTGAGCTATGAAAGCACTTTTGTAAGGCATTAACAATTCTTTACAGATAATACCAATAGTCAGAGAAAACAGATAAGCAAAGGAGATACATTTTATACTAATTCTAAAGTCAGAAATCAGGCAAACATAAGCAAGAAAAGCCAAAACGATGACCTTCTCAGCTGAACATTTTGTTCCTCTGAACTAAATGTGTTATTCTGCACAACTGTGTTTCTGCACTGTTTCCTTGCATTGACGGCAGAGAGAATTGCCTTTTTTTTTTTGGTGGATCATCATCAGAAACTGTTGCTGAAACAAGACAACAGCCTTGAAAGCTTTGCTATAGGGCCACAGAATTGCCTCTAACACAGGCAGGGCAGAAGATGTCAGCCGCCGCCACCATCTGACATTCAATGGGATCCCAACCTATTTCCAGCTGATATGAACACTGAGAGCCCAGTCCTCACAGGCCTTTCTTATTTTGGTAGTCTCATTGATATTGGCCTTTTGTTACCAATTTTTCTAGTTTCTAGAAAGAGATGAAGATATACTGAAACAAAATGGCAGAATGCCAGACTGCCACAAGACTACTGTAACTTTGATACTGTGAATGGTTGGGCTAAATAATGAAAAACAGCCTATGTGCCTTCAGAAAGTTGAGAACCACAGTATTGGACACACAGCTTCTGTATCTCTGGCATTTTAAGAGAGAAAAGCGTTTAATTTCCTGCTGGTCCCATGTTAGAGCACAGTTTTTGGCATTCATCCAGCACCAATTTAAGGAGTTAGTAGCAAAAACTAGGTCTAAAGTTTAAATCTAAATTTCGCTCCCTGGTTTCTACCAGTGCTACAAACATGGCAATAGGGAAACTGGACTACTGCTATTAACAGATTCTTATCTGCAGTTTGTAAACATCTTGTGTATTTCCATATTATAAGGGTCAGGTGAACCACGCTGAATGCCAATATGTTTCTGCTTATTACTTTGGTGCTTTTCTTCTCTGATTTTTTTTAATAGTTCAGTTTAACTTGATTTTATAACAACAGACACAGCTGTATTTTAAGTGTTTTCTAATGAGTTGCTCTAAGATACACATTTCTTGAGCCAGTACCTTGATTTAGCATCTTTCTCGAGACAAATTTGCAATTTGGGAATGGCAGAAGATGAAGAGAGGGAGGTGCTAGCACAAAGGATTTCATCTGAATGCTTCACATTCCAACACATTTCAGGGAGAAACTGCTAAAAGGAACTGGCTCTTCTAATACACTCCTTATCGTGAAACCACAAAGACAGACTGGAACGAATTTTTAACTTCTGTAGTGATAACATTTGCCCCATCTCTTCTATCCTCATGGATATCCTGGGAAATGGATCCTGGATGCAATACACAATGCTAGCTGCCAATTACTGCTTCACAGACCAGCATCTAGCTGGTGGTGGGAAGCAGCAGAACCTTCTGGCATTCAGCACTTTAGAAGGTGCCCATCCGCAGAGATGACACCTGGGACCAGAGGGATGGCCTGTTTGCTCAGGAGGCATTAGGCATTGAAGCATTAGGCATGAACAGATTCTTCCAATTGAGTGGAAGGCACCTATGAGAAATTGTTTATGGTTTTAACCAAAGTGGTAAACAATTTACAAACTGCCAAAACAAGGCTTGCTAAATTAACTCGAAAGATGACCACTTGGTCTCTCAAAGTAACTGAGCAATCTTTGAATCCCCTTGTTTCTCCAACCAATTTTAAGAACAGATTGCGATTTTTTGGTTTGGTTGTTGTTTTATTTTTGGCTAGGAGCACCTACACCTTCTTCTCAGTTCCCTGAATGCTCTAGGATTCATATGAAACATAATCCTAGACAATACGTCACTACACCCTCTCTGTGGAAGGTGTCTAAAAAGGATCTTAATCAGCTGAAACTGAAACTTAAGTACAGATACTCTTCTTTCTGTGGGTTTGCTCTTTGCTTTTCCAACCACTATTGCATTGTTTTTTCTTTAACTTTTATCTGGGATTTATAAACCTTTCATATGGATCTACTTGGCCTGGACTTGTGCTTAGTGAAAAGTACTTTTTTTGACTTGAACAACTTCTAACACCTTTGCTCATTTGGGCACACTCACCTTCCTGCTTCTTATACTTCAAAATACCGTGTCTCTGATATGGTAAGAAGTCTTTGTGAATCTTTCAGTTTTGAATTTTACAGTCTTCCTTGAATTATTTTTCTTTTTTTCCTTTCTTTTCTTTAAGCCAAAATAAAATAGGCTACCATTATGCATCTATTCTGGTATTCAGCAGCATCAGAAGTGTTTCCAAAGCAATTCTCAAACACTGCAGTATGGCCTGGGACAAAGAGAAGTTCTTTAAAGGCACATTATAAATGAAAACACTCTCCATAATAAATGCTATTTGCACAACTGCTTGACTTCTTCCTTCTAGCCATTCACTAATGAAAATAATATTTCTAATTTACCTAAATAAATAAATAAATTCTGGTGCCTGTTAATATTCTCATTCCTACTAAATAATTTTAAAGGAATGTATTAAAATGCAGTGTGATGGATTTATGAAAACAGGGAGGAAGACAATGAATCTGGTAAGACAAGGTTTCAAGATCTTTATACACCACATTCTTGAAAATCTATCTCTTCCCATTCTATATAAGAAAAAAATTTTGCATTGGAGCAACTTAATCCAAAGTACTATAAACTTGGGAATTCAAACTAGATGATCATTTTTTCAACCCTAATTCTTAGATATGAACCCATCTTACATATGGTTCCTAATCACGGACTCCAATATTATATTGCTAAAGGAAGGTATAATTTTATCGCTCACCCTCTCCAAAACTTTCCCCAAGTGGCAGCCCACACATCTGATCCTGATATTTTTCACTTGTGATTCTGGATAAATGCAACAATTGTCTGGGAGATACTGCAAGGTCCCTTTACACAGGGTGAATTGGGTAAAGACTCAAAATAAGTGGTGCCAATCCTTTATCCATCTGGTTTATGACTGTTCCAGATGGAAGGAGGCTATTAGAACACCACTCTTAACTCACAGCAAAGGCGGAATATAGTCTCCAAATTAATGATTTACCATATGAGCGACCTAAGCTTCGTCAGAAGGCCAAGAAAGTATTTGGCCCACTCGAAAATTTTCATATCCGTCTCGAAATGGAAGGGACCAGATTAACAATTCTTGAAGTTCAGTAGCAAAGGGAACTAGGACAGCTTGACAATGCCTGGCAAAAGCAAGAGGGAAGTCAGCCCTTCAACTCTTATGCAAACTGAAAACACAGGTCTTCAGCCCACAACATATTTTAGGTCAGACATGCTCTCCTGTGGCAGAGTTTCCAATCCAGTCATGCAGGTGCAGCCTCTGACATCCAGCTTTGCTTAAAATGAGAAAAGCTACCAAAATGGATTACTTTCATTTTCGTTCAGCTGTAATGTTGTGCAACAAGGGTGGACAACCGATGCAATCATGAAGCACAGGAGGCAGTAGCTGGGGGGTGACCAGTGGGCCCCCAATCTGCTGGGGCAGCTGAGTGGCAGGGCAGGGCTCAGCACACAAAGGGCCGGATGAATAGGAGGAACCCAAAGCTTCGAGTGACACCTAAAGGCAGCTGGGATAATAGAGACCTTTAAAGAGGTCTTTGAAAGTGGAATGTGGAGCGGGGATAGCAGGGTACGGGAGAGGCATTGCTGAGGATTTTTCTGTTCGTTAAGTGAAGTAAAATACAGCCCTCGCTCATTATGGAGGCAGGCAGCCTCGCCTGGCTGATACATCTCATCAGCCTATTAATAAAGCTACTTTCACAAGGCAACCCATCAGAGTCTGTGCTTCCAACGTGTGGTACAGACACAGGGCTATGGAAAATCTCACCCTCCAGAGAGACCTGAGTGAGGCAGTCTTTTTCATTTAATACCAAGTCTGCACAATGAATCAACAACAGATTCAATAAGGCCAGGAAGAGCAAAAATAGAGCTTCTGACCAAATAAAAGATGTAATGAGATCAGAGTGAATTTAATGGGAACCTCTATTCCAATGAATAGGCAAGGTCCCAGACATCCTCCTTCCTGGGTCTCAGGAGCTAAGCCAATAGACTTCAAGTTGCATCATTAAGTTCAAAATCAGACGAACTGTAATTGAAATAAAAGTCTTATTTTTGGCTTGTTGATCAAAATGGAGCTCAGATGTGCCTGAGGGCATGATTTTCATCAGGACCTCAATGCAATCCTTGATTTCCCAAGCACTGCACCTGCCATGAATCATGGGCTCAACTAGTAGCATATTAATACCGAGTTACCTGGTGTGCAGGTGGAAATAGAAAATGCAATATTTAAATGCTTTAAAAGCACCTGCCATTTATAATGAACACAATTCTTTCCAGGCACAAAATTGCATCTTAACACACATATGCCATTATTGAAAATCATGCCCGATGATTTTGAAATAGTATATTCACATTTGTGCCTACATCCTGATAGCCTTTCATTTCCCCTCCCTCCAATAATTAGTCTAAAAGACCTTCTTCCTGACTAAGGAAGTTAGTAGAGTCTCCATATCCTGATCATACCAGATCCCTTAGCCTTGTGGGAGAGTATCACAAAGCTCACATCAGCTGAGAGCCAAGCAGTGATCTTACACTGTAACTTGTAGTCAAACACCACTAGTTAAAAACAGCATGTGGTCCTGCCTTTAATATGTAATACAGCAGGTGATGGAGAACTGAGAGAAATGAAAAATCTTGTTCTCATGGGTGAATGGACAGCCTGTCATCTGTCCAATTTTCCCCACACATGAGTAGGTAATAAATACAAATTAGCATCCATTGTCCTAATGTCTTGAAGCTTGGCCTCTAACTTGGTGTCACACACAGATTCAGCAAGTCCCGTGGGATACTCTGGTGCCTAGGCAGAAGAGAAGATAATTTGGGAGTTTGGTGATCTGGGTCAGACAAATGAAAGAAATAAATGGCTTCTACGTTTCGCTTGTTTCCTGCAGAAGAAAGCATCTGCATCAAAATGAGTTTAAACATAAGGGAATACATTCTCAACGTGTTGCACAGGGATTTAGCCACATGACTCCCATTGATGTTTATGGGAAATGAGTGGCTAAATCCCCATGTAATAGGTTGAAATTTTAGCCCAAGGAGACTGACTGTGGAGGAACTCGTCAAGGTCTCTGCTTACAAAAATTATGAGCACATCAACCATTCTCAAATACCATCTCTCTTTACTGGTATAGAATCAAGGGGACCCCTTGAAAGGGACCAGTGAAATTAACTCTTTATTAAAAGGTTGCTGAGAAACCTATAAAACTGCGCTGCTAGCAAGTGCACAAACATGATCTGTGGGTGCAAGGGCATGTCAAAGGATGATAACTTTTGTGTTGATCATGTCACTATTTACAAGCTAATGCTCTCCTGGAAGACAATAATGGATTATTGAATGATGTAATGATTCAGACTTCAGTAACAAAAGGTATCCAGCAGCATGGACATCCTGCTATAAAATGCATCAAGAAGAGCTTCTAATCACAGTCAGTCTCAGTAGGTTGCAAGAAAAGAAGGAAGATGCTAAATCCCTTGGCTTTTCTCCTGCCTTAAGGAGGATGGAGATAAGCGTCAGATTAAAGTGAGAGAATCTCTTCTGTTTTCCAATTACACAGATACAGGCCTACCACAAGCCAGAAAGTTTTCAGTAGCCAAAATTTACAACCAAATCAGCAATATGAATATCAGATTAGGGGTTTAACCAGGAAATACATGTCTAATTCTTTCTTCAACTGCATGACAGTTACCACTCAGGGTGAATTAGCAAAGGACTTGTGGAATTGTGGAAATTTTTCTACATAAAACACATAGTCTGGGTAAGAGTGTTGCTGTGAGCCCTGCATACTTTCTGCGGTAGCAATGACAATCGGATTCTGCAGACATTTCCCCTCCCTCACCTCTTGTCTGCTCCCACCCAAAGAGGGTGTTATGGAGCTAGTGTGGACAAAACCAAAGTGTTTTAATATAGCAAATCATTAGATTATATTCCATCATCCAAGTTCAGGTTTAAAGGGAATCTAGTTCAAGTACCGTTATTACAGGAAGCAGGTTCTTCACAGATGTGCAGCCAGCGAAACGATTGTTGCATGTCTGTAGTTTTTTAATATAGCCACTGAAGAAAACCCTTCCTGTAGAGATTTTATGCTTATTTCATAGACTTGAGAACACTCTGAAGGGTGTGATTACAGCAAAAGATTTTTTTTTTTTAACAATTATAAACCATCAGTCAGTGGCATTTGATGAAGTTTGAGCAATGCATACCTATTCTTCTTTGGCCATCACACTGCAATTTGAAAAGATAAACCGCAATCCCGTGTGTGTTTCAACTCTGAAATAGTGTATATGCGAAAATTAATCTGGCAGGCTCTTCTGAAATCACAGGCTTCTGAGATGAGCAAATGGGTACAGTTTTCTTTTAACTGTTTTTTGAACCCCATGTGTTGAGAGAAAACAACAGAATGGAAATTGCTCATCAAAATGTTAACTTGTGGCACGGCAGAGCCCCAAAGCAGGTGTGTGGCACGCCGTTCCCTTCGCTGACATGCCTACCACATGGCACCCAGTTCTGCCACCTCCATCCCTTCCTTTTGGAATTCTTCCTCCTGCAAACACTGAAATGTGGCCTGACACGGAGTCTAGCACAGAAGTGATGTGACCTTTCAAGAAAGCAGGCAGTTTGGGGAAACCTTCATTTAGGATAATCCATCATGGAATAATCCCTTAGATTATCTGTAGCAACCACAGATCTTCCAGCCCAAACATAACTGTTTCAGGTAATAATTTTGCTACTAGGAGCATATCTAGTCAGAAAAATAATATGATCTCACTAATTCAAGCTAACAGCTAGGATGCTGACCTATCACAAATAGATGAATTTTTCAAATTAACAAACACTTGAACAGACAATACAAAATATAAATAAACAAAGGATAAAGCATCACAGAGCACACTTTGTTCATTTATTTTGACAACCCCTTAGGTTTCAAATTGTGGAAATACTTTGCAGTGTAGAGGTAAATGTGCTGTGATGAACTTTCTAAAAATAATGTAGGCTTCACCATCTTTGAATGAATGTCTATCCCTGTAGCGTGTAGCTGGAACTGAAAGCTAATGGAGAAGTTATTGCACAAAAGTGGTTGAGATTTTCAGAGAAAATATGGGAGAAGAAATGTTCTTTTTGACTTATTCTCCATTCTTCACAGTGTTGCATGTAGTTGGACATCACAGACTGCAAGAAGCCAAAAGCTTTTCTAGGTCTCCTGAATCCTTTAGCCTTCTGCTAAACCTTAGTGAAGGATCACTCAGATTTCCCTAAAATGTCTAATGAAAAACACAGCATTGTTTCTCTGGTATCCACGCCCATTGGCCTTGCCAGACTTTCACAGGGGTCTCCATCTGATATGCTAAATTTCAGATACCAGCTCACAACCAGGTATTGGATAAAGAGATGGATTTGAAACAAAAAACCCCATGAGACCAGAATAAAATTTCACTTGCTCCAAAATTCCGCATTTCTTAACATATTATCTAGAATTTTAGAAGTCACTTTTGAAATATAAGCTTAAGGGTATAAAATGTTTATCTTCATAACCTTCCCTCTCCCCTTAAAATGCAAGAAAATGTTCAGTTTTTCTAAGGCATAAAGACAAATGTTGTTCCATAAACTAAAGAGCAATGCTCTTTTTCCAGCTGCATTTTTGTCTTTTTCTCCCACAAAATACAATGGAAGCATAGGATACCTTATTAATGTAATTTGGAAAGACGCTGTTAAGCCCATGCTATGTGAGTAGTTGTCTCAGGGCTTAATCTATCACTCTCTTCCTGGGCAGAGCAGCAAACTAATATTTCACTTGTTTTCTTATTGCATTGGTTCAGTGTGGCCTAGATGTGCCAGAGATCACTCTGCCACTCTCTTCTGGAAGAGCAGAGGAAGTCCTAACATACTTCCAAAGGTCCCTGCATCCCCAGTGGGAATGCATCTTCCATTTGCTTCCAATTTTCACACAAGTGTTCCCCCATGGGTTTACATTTCCCTTTCCCGGCAAGAGAGAGAAAGAGAATCACCTGAATGGGAATTTGAGAGGTTTCAGAACAGAGGAAATCTCCCTGCAAAAAGGTAATGGCACACTGGAAGTTTAAGAAAATCCTGATCATGCCAAGTGAGTTGTCAGGCTGCAAGGAAGTCTGTTGGCTACAGTGGCCCGTCTTTGGTGGCCCTAGTATATTTGCTGAATTCATGTTTTCTCTTAGAAAAGGCAGCATGAACAACTATTTTCAGATGGCAAAGAAGGGTTACCAAAGCACACATGCATGGCACTCTTTCCAAATCTTCAAGAGGAAAGAAAAAAACAGATTGGACAAAAAATCCTCACAGATTCTGTCCCTAAAGAAATATGAACTCTCAACAATTTCAGCCGTTGGGTTCCAGCAGCTGCTGTTTATTCCTTTCCCCTACAGAGTGAAAGCTGAAGAACAAAAGGCTGAGGACAGAGTACTGCGAGTGAGCTGGCACAAGCCAAAGAATTGCACTGAACTTAAATAGGCTAGAGATGAAGAGGAAAGTTGGTAGGACACATTATGCTGATAGCACATTTATTTAGCACAGTACAGGGCTGACTGAACAGGCAGGGGGAGCAGACATTGACTGGACTGGGCTGGTGGAGGGCCTGGTCAAAATTTACTAGGAAAAGCATTCCTAGTAGAATATAACGCAGCAGTAACCTTTTTTATCATATTTATTACAGAGTTAGTGTAGTTTGCTACTCAGGTGTGACAGTATTCAGAGGTGAAAAAGGGACAACTCTTGCTACATGGCCAGCACTGTTGGGCTTTTCAGGTTTGCCATTTTCCTGTGACCAGAGAGGTAAATAACTCACAGACATAGTGTGATTTCAGCCTTGGAATGGCAAAGGGAGAACCAAGTCATAGCTCTGCAGATACTCAGTTGCTCCGCTGGTGGCCTCAGCCTTTCCTTTCTTCTCAGGATGGAATTTATTATGATAGCTCAGAGCCCTGACTTCATTCTTAGTGGTTGATTTTGTGTCCAAATGTCTCTTTGCTGGCTGCTTAAACTAGGTGTGTGTGTGGGGGTATTGCCCTAGAGGATCATGCTGTTTGGGGACAAAAAACAGCTCTAAAAATTCATTACTTTTCTTTAACCCTCACCTCCTCATTATCATTTTGCAGTAGTAAATACTAAGAGCAGATAAGCAGTGGAAACAGAAGACGTGAAATACCCATGACAAAATACAGAAGCACTGAAGTGATGTTTCCTCTGCCTTTACTTGGAGAAGAAGTTAGCTGACACAGCAGAAATCATAAAACTGAAAAGCAAAAGTATTTTCAGCAAAAAAAGTGATTTGATAATTTTTAAAGATTATTCATAACCTATATTGCACTAGAGAACCTAAGTCCCCAGGATATGTTGGGATACATGCTGTGTGGCTTTCAGGATGGGTACCACCTCATACTATCAGCTGAATGGCATTAAGAGCCATATGATGCCCCTCTGGTCCAACAGCGGGGTATGCAATGTGGATCAACCCATCCCTAAATTTGGTGGGCATGATATTCCTGGAGCAAAGCTCACTCACACCCTTATCAAGACAAAGCTCAAGAGTCTTTTCTTCTCTATGACTGTTTTAAGAGAGAGATATGTCCTTATACAAAAATGTTTTAGTCGGTATTTTCCTGAAATTTTCCAGTGCTGCTCTTATTCAGGATTAAGTTCTACTTTATTGTGTTGTACCAACAAGCAAATAACAAATCCAACCCCAGAGCATTTAGTCTAAATCCACTGGATTTTTATTGCACTACTTCTTAAGTGGGAACAGACTTCAAATGCTACTTCTCCTTTTCTGAAGGCAGAAGACCATAGCACTTGAGCTCAGAAGCTTGACCATTAATTGTTTGTATTGCAGAGCCTATGACATCCTTAAGTAGCTGAGCACAACAATAAACACAATAGCCAGTTCATTAAATCATTCTTTGTTAAGACTTTCCAAAGCTTTGGGCTTAAGCCTCTTAAAGTTGAAATCATTATGCTATTTTTTTAAAACAAATGAGCAAACATAACTCACATAAAAAGGGGAAAGCACAACAGTCTTTGATGTATGCATCATCACTGTGATGTCTTACTGAGATTAAACTATATGTCTAACACTGCTAAGAGGTTTCAACAGCTCTTTCCAAGGAGAAGCTGAAATCAGGAAGGGCTATAAAGTGCTGCTGTTGCTGTTACCTCTTCTGCAACAGCTTTCCTTGGCCTGTCATATCATGAGAGAAGCTATCAATAAACTTTGTCGAGTGGTGTTTGTGGTCCCTCTTGTGTCTCTAAGATCCTGTCAAAACCTTGACTTGTTGACGCACCCTGACAGGCTCTGAGGATGACTGGAAATGACAAAAGGTGGAAGAAGGAATGGAGGTTTGCTGCCTTGGGCAAGTTTGTTCTTTTAACACCATGTACTAATATTCCAGCTTAGCAAAATGGAGCTGAACTATTCACAGCCTTAAGGTATTAGGCAGGCATTTTACACAAGGCTATTTAGATATGGATAAAATACCTTAATAAAATGCTACTGTGATGAGTGCACCAAGTTAGGCTACTTTTTAAATAAAATCATAAACCGCACCCTTTATTTTGCTAAATAGCTCTGGCTGTCTACAGCTCATTTCGTCTCTCTGTGTCAACACTGCAGCCACACTGGAAAAGAACGCAGTTTCTCTTTCTCTGTAAAACAATCCTGCACCTTTACTCACATCATACGCCATGGGCAGAATCTTTGCCTTTCCCTTCCTGTAAAATGTGAAATCACACACTATTTGCATAAGAACATATTCTAAGGAAAACAGAAGAGATATGCAGAGCTAAGCAAAGACTTAAAAGAATAAATTCTTCCCTACTGTTGGGAATTCTTCCCTATCTGCCTTTTCTCTCAGCTATGTTGCTTATGATGTTTGCTGTTTACAACCATGTTGCACTAAGAGCCAGTTTCTGATGGGTTCTGAGTGCTCCCTGGTTTTGATGGGTTGCGAAAGTTGTCAGGGCCAGGTTTCCTTTCCAGAGGTATCCCCTAGACTCTAAGCAGTATAAGGCTGGGGAGTGTTGCTTACAGGCTTGTGAAAGGACATGTTCCTCTTTGGGAATAACAAATACAAACAATAACTGCTATGTTCAACATCCTACTCTATCAGACCATTAAATCACTTTCTTGCAATTTTTGCTACTTCTTACAATTGTTGCCACTCTGAATTTCAAGACAGAGCTTACCCTGATGTGGAAGTTACAAAATCACAGCTTGGCCAAGGACTCCCTCTCTGTGGCACACCAGCCTCCAAGGCAGTTCTTCCTGAGAAGAGGAGGGTGAAGAAAAAAGGTGGGAGGGGGAGAAGGAGGCAAAGCCTGACTTCTTTTTCCTAATGTAACGTACCTCAGCCTGAGCAGAGATATATGCCCAGGACAGTTGTGGCCTGAGCTCTAAGACTAGGCTTTTTCTGTGCAGACACAAAGCACTTACAGCTTTAAAAAACATGTATAAATGAATTGAGAGTTAAAAACTACTAGAGAATACTCCATGGGATTATCTGTACCATCAAGACAGGAAAACTTTGCAGATGCTACTGTCTCTCTAGAGGAATAAATGCTTGCATTTTAATATTCTCAGCAGCTGGTTCCTGTTGAATGCCATCAGGATGATTCAGCCACCCACCAGGAACACCAGTAGCAAGTGCACACACAGAGAAATCTGCAAAACTTTCTGCTCCTGATGCCAATGTTGTTACTTTGGCAGAGTCTGCTCTGTATTAGCTATTCTTCATTACTACCAGTAGCAGGTTTAACTTCACCCCAGGACGGTGAAAGAAAAAGAACTAGTCCCTGGGGCTGCTCTAATCAATCCAACTGTCTGCCTCCTATCAGAAGCGCTTCCCACAATCCACATCATTAGCAGCTTACTCTGTGGTTACCTCATTCACTTTCAGCCTCGCCACAAGTAACATATCTTCTGTGAGCTCTCGCTTCAAAATGACAGTTCAGGCAGTCTGATGTCCTTCCCCCTACAGTGGTCAACATCAGATGAAAGGAACATCACCTTATAATATACTTGGTTTCTGCATGAGACTCAACTGCAATAGATTACTTCCTCACCCTAGCTGATTATCAATTTATGTCTAAAAATATGAGATCTGCTATCTCTCCCCATTAAAAAAAAAACAACAACCAACCTCAGTGACGTTCTGTCTGTGGTCTGTGGACCACTTCCAGGTGTTTATGGAGGTGCGTCTGTCTAGCAACAATAATGAGGCATTTACTTTTCCTCAAGTGGCAATGCTTCCTGACAGTTGTTGACTGGGTCAAATCACTCAAGGTTTCCTCTGATCCTACCGGGACAAATTTCTGCCTCTCTTTTGTCTGGCATTTCTTGGAAGTAAACTGTGATGCCAATTTGCAGAAACCTACCTGGAGAGGCCAGAAGATAGAGAAGACTGGACTAAACAGCACAGTCACTCCTGGAGGTTGGTGGACCCATGATTATGGATTCTACAGTAGGGAAAAAGTCTTTCAGTTCTAATTTGTGTGATGACTGACAGCCAGAGAGTGAAAATAAACAGCTCAAATGCAAAATGGTGGGAACGTAACAGAGCAGCTGCATCCATCTGATCAATAATGCCCACTTAGGTTTTCCTCCTTAACACTCCTGCCATTTCATTCAGCTTAATATGAAAGATGCTACAGGTGGACTGCAATGTCATATCAACATCTATATCATTACAGAACATCCTAATTTCACCATTATTCAATGTTTTGGGAAAAAAAATAATCATGTCTTCAATGTGCAGATAAATGTTAGCATAGACCAAATCAGTGGTGTTGACCTTCCAACAGTAACAACCCCAAATACCGGTGCCATACATATAGATAACTCCTCTAGTAATCTGTCAAACAAATTAAAGAAATTTAGATTTATTGCCTGTGCCATGTCGTCCTCATGCGGAAAACAAGCCAAAATAGATAAGTCAGACCTTGTGCATTGGGTAAGTGACAGAAACAGTATGAACACAAGTGTTTGCATGTCAGATCCCTGATGTACCCATACAGCTTGTGACATCTACTGCTGACTGCAATGATATTCATCTTGATTAGAAGTGATACTATCATATTCCTTACTTGCTTTGCAAAAAATATCTTCAAGAAGTTGTGCTATTTCCAGAATCCAGAGTGGTCCCTACCATGATCTCACCTTAAATCAATAAAGTTATGGAACCACCACTTGCTCTCTCTAATGAGTGAAACAGCTAAGTGCCCTTCAGAGTCAGCCAAGAGTCTGTAGAAATATGGAAAAGAGAGACAGGATGGCAGCAGAAAGTGAAAGAATAATCTTTCATACTGAATTAAAAATGAAAAAAAAATAATGAAAATTTTGACTGCTTACACGGTTTTCTGGTATTTCAGCTCATGTGAAAACTGAGAATTAAAATTCACAGAAATTAAAATCACTGAAAAGGGGATTCATTTTAATTACACAATAAAAAACAGTGTTTTGCTTTTTTTTGTGCCTTGAGAAAAGAATGAGAGGAAGGGGAGAAAGAACATTTTAATTTCTTTTACCTTTTTTTTTTTCCCCCTCCCCCAATCAATATTGAGGGTTTTTGACCAGGTCTTCCAGTAAGCTATCTCACTGGATGCGATGTGGCAATAAGGATCTGTAACCGATTGTGGTTTTAGGGCTGAGAATGCATTGGATTGTCTTCTCTGCTATTTTAGCCCCAAAGTATATTTTAAATAGCCTTAAAGAGAATGAAAATTCTTCTCATACCAGTGACAGGCAGAAAAGGCTTGAGAAAGGACTTTCATGTTTCCAACAGTTTTTACTTCTTTCTGCTTCTGAATATTTTTTTCTTTACTTGTTCAAATGCAACAGGATAGCCTTGTTTGAAAGATTTTGGAATATGACACTTGGTAATCCATCAATCAGTGAGAACACCCAGATATGTGTTTCTAGTAAGTGGTGAGTGTCATGGTGTTAACTTCCATACACTTCATTCACATTGGAGACAAGTCAGCCATACAAAACCAGTCTGAAGGGATGGCTTTTTTTTCTTTTTTTCCTTCATCTTCTTAAAAATATGTTACCTTCTTAAAAGCTAGTCTGAATGATCCAGACTGGCCCTATTTCAGTGCTTGGCCTACAATGGCAACTTAGAAATTATCACTTTTCTCACTCTATTTTCCCAGATTGGTTAGGACTACTCATGCATTTTGAAAAACAAATCAATATCCTTCAGAATTTTTTTTTTCTTTTATAGAACCAACCAGACTTTTACCTTGGGCAGAGGATTTTATCAGGTTTTAAGAGGAGAACACTAATACCTCCAAAACACAAAAAACTCATTACACTTACACTCACTGATCTTGTAGCATCAGTGATGAGCATTACTAGAGCTATTTCACACGTAAAAGAAGACATGAGAGGAATGATAGAATATTTGAAGACACAAGAATTCTTCATACTGAACTGCATGAAATCCAAATATAAAGGTAACCTTGCCAAATGTGCCTCATGATTTCCTAGCGTTTCACAGGCCATGTTGACACCATCTTCTCAGCTGCTCCTGAGATAGGAAACCACTGGCTGGTTTTAGATTTGTTTGGAGTAACTTGAAGCCAGGGGGTTAAGTGACCTGTTCCAGGCTGCACCATGAGTGGGCAGCAGGTGAAGAACATGTCCCAGCCACCAGAGCAAAGAGAGGTGTTGCTCTGGAGAGGGTTATAAGAGAAACAACTTGAGAAAACTAACAGTACACTTACCCTAAAAAAGTTTTACCCTATTCTTTGTTCTTTTGTCAGCAGGGGAAAAAAAAAAAAAAGGAAAAGAAAAAAAAAAGAAAAGAAAAGAAAAGCTATGTCAGTCAGAAGACCTTTCTATCGCCTAATTAGGCCTCCCTTTCGTTATGCCCTGAACACTGGAGTTTTAATCCTGAGGACAGAGAGGCCTTGGGCAGAAAATTTGGCCAGTCTTTTTCACAAAGTTTGAATGTGTTCAGACCTTTCAAAACTGTACCAGCCTCTCACTAACCTTCAGATTAAGCAGTGCATTTTCAAAGCTATAATGAGCTAAGCCTGTTGGCCTCCTGTGAGATGGGAAAGTACCCGCTGCTTGAGAAGCCCTAGTCCAAAGTACCCAAGGTGAATTATTGCTACTTTTTGTTACATTCTTAACATACTCTGATATTTCCCCATTTGGTCTGACCTTATTGATCACTGCAGAGTACATTTGTTTCTTTTTCCTGTCTTCAATAGCTTTAAGATGCTTCTCTTTTTATGCTACTCCCTGTGTCTATTCTCAAGACTTTTTCTCTTATATTCCCATCTCTTTCCCTCTTTATAGGTGGGTCTTTGCCTTTACCCACATATTTCTTTTATTTCTGCCTTAAATACTCAGGAAGAAAAAGAAACCCACTCTCTCTGCATGCTGTTTCTCTTCTCTATTCACCCACTTCTTCTACCACCAGTAATTCCCTCTTACTTCAAAGTCCACTATTCACCTCCCCATCCACTCAAACTCTATTCTGGGTGTCAAAAAATCACCATCCATCAGCCAGACCAGCAAAGTTTATTAATACCAAGCATTTGGGGAGAAGATTTCTGACAGTAGAGGGCTCCTCAATACACCAGACAAAGGCATAGATAAAGTTAAGTCAAATTCAGACTCAAAAGAAGTGAACTAGATTTCAAAATCTTCAGAATAATTGTCTTAGATATGTGGTCATTCCTGATGACTACATAGCCCAATTACTTAAAGACTTTAAGATTATCTTTCTGAAACATATGTTCTAGTTCAGCAGAAGAAAAGTGCTTTTAGAAATTCAGTAGGCTTTATCACATAAAGGAAACTAGTTAGGACTATCAGCAGTGCCCTTGCTGCTTGACCATCTTCAAAGATGAAAAGGCAACAGTGTCCAGTCTGTCTCAGACTCAGGCATTGCCCCTGCTGTTTCACCTGCTAGCAGATATTGGATAGTTTGAGAAAATTTCTTCTCTCTTTAGCTACAAGGCTATTTCTCCCTGTTTGCAGGGTTACCCCTTCCCAAGCCTGGGCTTCATAGCTCCTCTAAAAATGGTGACTGGGAGGATCTAAATGGATGCATTTCCCTAGCACTCATCTGTAGACTGAGAGAAAAACAGAGCAACTTTTATTTTTCATGAGACTTTTCTCATTTTACAGCTCCAGTCCCTGCCCCAGCTTCTGCTCAGGGCTTTTCCAGACTGACTCCAAGAAGACTGACCTAGTTCTCCTTGGCTCACTGAGGTCCCCAGAAGCATCACTAAGAGATCAAGATTAATACGTTTTTCCTACTACATGTTCAAAGGACCGTAACAGCCACAGAGCTGTTAGACCCAAGACACATGAAGTTATCAATGACTCAATTTACATTAAATTACCATTTGGATATTTATGTTCTTAATCATATCTATGAGAATATATAGTCATGTCTTAACTAAGTACAACTGACAGATATGGAACCAATCAGCATCGAATACATGGATTTTTCAAGGTCTGTTTAAATTCAGTCTAAACTGTGGGTTTATGGCATCACAAAAATTTACTGAAAAAACATGAGTTAATATTTGTCCAGTTCTTTCACATGAGAAGCACTGTTACTGTTGTCAAAAAGTCTACTGTGGGCTTAAGTAGCTGTGAGAATGCAAAACAGTTTAAAATTTGAATAGCTTTCGTAACTAATAGCAAGTAGGCAATATAACAGATGGCGACTTACATGAAAGATAAACCACATCTTAATAACAATAACTTACATTCAGAGGGGTAGTGTTTCTTACTGCTTAGAGCATGGGACTGGGAAGCTGGATTCCCAAGTTATTCTCCTGGCTCTGCCACTGATTCACTGTGTACATTTAGAAAAGTCACTCAAACATTTCTGTACCTCAGTTTTCTCCTCTGCAAAATAGAGACAGTTCTTACAAATATCACCACAGCACTGAGGGAATGAGGCCCACATTGTTAGATTTTATAATAAGTATTTTGAGACAAATGAAGGTATGGAAAAGAGGTGTTGGCTGTTGTCACTATTCAGTCATTGATCAAATTGCAAAGTGGTTACTCCGCTCAACACTGAGCTAATAAAGCCATCCATGGAGTGGGAGGTGGCAGCTGCTTAACTATGCTCTGTACTCTTATGGTGTGGATCAGGCCAGAAAGTGAATATTGCCTCACACAACTGACACTTCAGAGGGAATTCAAGGAAGCTAAATACAATTACCTTCATTGAAATTTAGCCAGGGCATTATGCAACCTTTAACAGCGGTCTGAATCTCTATTTTTACATCTCTCATAAAAGGGCGCACCTACAGCTCTCCAGGTTTCTGTCATCATTAGTTGGCACATTACTTCATTTTGATCAGAAATAAGATTGCTTCTCACTCACTGACTTTGCTTTGTGCAGCTCTAGAGAGTTTCAGAAAGGTTCTCCAAAGCAAGCACCAGAACAGCCTTATGCTGTCTGACATGAGCATAATACAGAATGAATAGGCTGCAAATCAATGTTCCCCTTTGCCTTCTAATACATATCAATTTTTTTTTTTTTTTTTTTTTTTTTTTTGGTATGAGGTATGGATTGAATTTTTAACTATATAAGTAGTAGAGATGACTCAGAGAGGATCCATTTCTTTCGATGCTTGCCAGACAGAGATTTCCTCCTGACTGTGGTGAGAATTTCATGAAAATAGAAGTTAAAGAATTGGACCAGGATGTTAAAAATTATTACAGAGAGAAAGATTCCTTGTAGGGTACACCCTAGTGCTTCAGCAACGTGCAGGCAATGGCACAAACTAAAGCTTGAAACCAACTTGCTGGCTTGTCTCATTAGTGGGGAAGGCTGCCTCAGATCAGCTCTGTTTAGCATTCTCCAGCTGTATAAGGTTATTGTGGCACTGATAATTTTCTGTGGCTTCTCAAGATTGTGGGGATATATTTCAACAAGCGAAAAAAAAAGGCACTATATATATCTATATCTTTCTATATATATATAAAGAACAGTTGATCTCACTGAAGAAGACTCCAGCATCTTCCTACAAAGAGTTTTCACTGGTATTTCCTGATTCTCCAGCCAAAGAAATCATCACTAAATCCTTTTCTCTGGGAGGATAGAACAAAAATTATTTCTCACACTGGCTTTATGGGATATGTAGTAGGGATTAACAGGTCAAAGAGTTTTAGGTCTCCTATTCAGAGGACTGCCTAAAGAATATTCTATGTACAACTGCTCTCCAGATGGTCAAAACTGAAAAAGCCATCTGAGCAAAAATCAAGTTTTGGAAAGTGCCATGAGAAATTTTAACCAGAGGATGTGGATTCTGCTTGTGCTGGCTTCAGTGGAAATAGAATCACTCTAAATACTAATTATTTTTTTGAAAAACCCTTAAGTTCATAAAAAGAAATGTCTGGAAATTCCATGTTGTTATTTTCAAAAGTGATGAGCTCAAATCACAAAACCTGGATCTGGATGCTTAACAGTGCCAGAAGTTCAGGAGAGTTTGGACTGACAAGGCTGGCTCAGGCAAGTGTTGAGTGTTTTCCCAGGATTTTTTGAAGGCCAATACAAGGGTTTAAAAGAGGAGAGAGGCATGTGCAACATGGCAGAGTTACAAAAAAACATCGCTTGGAATTTCCTGGGTTTTGTGAGATTAAAATTGTAAGTCTAATTAGTTTAAGGAAATTAGCTCTTTATAATTTTCATTTTGTATTGAAGAAATAAGAAAAATTAAAAATAGAATGAGAATGGAAAAATTAATAGGTTTCAGTAATTAGTTAATCAGAAAATGCTCCTGTCTTAGTGTGACTGCCCAACACATTCAAAAAGAAAAAAAAAAGAAAAAAAAAAGAAAAAAAAAAGAAAAAAAAAAGAAAAAAAAAAGAAAAAAAAAAGAAAAAAAAAAGAAAAAAAAAAGAAAGAAAAGAAAAGAAAAAAAAAAGTAACCATGACTTTCCTCATACTTTCCAAAACAACATAAGCTTCACCTCTGAGCTTGGAACGACTACTCGACATTTCAACTCAGCTCATTTTTTAGCGGTAAGCCACTGAAATTGGTGTTTAGGTTGAAATACCATCTCACCATAATATTAATACAGACATAGAATAAATACATACATCCTGGCAAAAATAAACCAGAATTTTTGCTCCTACTGGCCACATCACATTTACATGAGTTGCATGCTCTAATGAAATGTTAAATGGAAGGGAAGCCTCTTCTGAGAGCAGACCTTTTCACCAAGTGGTGAACTGGGGATCTCTGACATCTGAAAGCAGCAGGAGAACTTATTACGCTGTAGGAAAACACATTTCTCTTGACAGTGGTGATCCAGTCTGAGGCCTCACAAGCCACACACTGGTGCACTAAAGAGACATGTGTTAGACAAGCTGTTTTGTCCCTTGGCTATCACCCTCCTGAGCACTGAGCAGATCTGGATTGGGCTGGCTTAGAAAAAAAGTCAGATGAAAGCAGTGAAGTTAAGCCAAGTCAAAACACAACTTTGGTGCAATTCCACCAAGTCCAAGTTATGCTAACAAAACTGCAGCAGCAGTGAGCCTGTCCTTCTCTGCCCAGCCCAAGCCACACTTTCAAGCATTAGTTGCAGTGTTTGGCTTTCAGTTTTCTGTATCTCTTTGCTATATTTATTTCACAAGGTAGCTAAGTATGTATTTTATCATTATTTGAGCTTGTAATATCTGTGAAATAGAATAATCTGTTCTGCAGAGATGAAGTCAACAAGTTTGAGAAGAACATTTTTTTTTTTTAAATAAATAAAGATGCTGAGCAACAATACACTGAAATGGCCAAAAACTTGAAAGTCTTCTACTTCCCACTTATATAGCTCTCCAACTTCAACCTTATCATGGGGCTGTTTACTGATTGTCAAGTCAACTAAATTCACGGGTGGCTCCCAGAACAAGCTCACAAATAAATACCCACAGCTAGGACCGCTCAGAGCACTGGAGCATGCGGAGAGTAACAGGGAACATCACGTACCGTGCATGCACAGCAATTTATAAACATTCTTAACACTTACTCCAAAACCATATTTCTTCCAACAAAGTCTGTAATTCCTTCCTCAGGACCATGAATGTGCCCAAGCATGAAACATTAAAGTAAAGTTGGTTTTAAGTTGCTAGAGGAAGAGAGAAAAGGAAAGAAGCCTCAAAACGTTGTCTCCGGTCAAAAAGCCTCTTACTCCTCCTTGAAATGACTGGCAAAAATTAAACAAAAAGAAAGAGTGTGCTGTTGAGAGTGAAGCAGAGATATTGGTACTTTTCTGAAGGAACTTGAGGTATATGCAAATAAAGTTTCAGATAGCTGGAGTCATCTCAACTCAGCTCTAGCAACTCCCTGCAGGCTCCAGAGGGATGCTATGCTGTGCACATTCTGGGGTATCTGGTTTCCAACACTGATTCAAGGGGACCACTGCAAATCCTGATGCTCTAGCTCTGTTTTCCATCAACCTTTTCTCAGGAAAACCTGCACTGACCTCAGTGGGAAGTTAGATGAGAAATAAGAAATACCACCAACTAGTAGGGAGACCTCAATTCGGTTCAACACACCTTCAGTAAGGCTGAGATGCGGTTGTTTCTGGATTCTTAACAGAAAAACCTCTGGTCTGTATTTGCCTAACTTACAAGATTGCTTCTGTACACTGGCCTAAGTATACACCAGAGAAGAAATGCTAAAACTTGAAACCCTTCAGCTGCGCTAATGGGAATATCAGCACGAAATGTATATAAATTGCATGTAAAAATATGCCCATACTTTCCCCGGAGCGTGGCGGTCGGCCCGCACACAGCCGGCTGCTCAACAGCACAAGTTGGTGGAAGGACTGGCTGGCCAAAGCATCTACTTCTGACGGAAAGTATCAGTAACTCCTTTGTGTCTCCACAGTGCAAACAGGATTTCGGCTTTGCTAATCTTACCGAATTTGGATGAATAAAACACCAAGTTCCATAAAAATACAGCAGCAATTACAGAGGGAGCAAAGTTGTGTAAAAAGCTCATTTTCTGGTTTGCTTGACAAAGTATATTATGATTCAGGTTGCATAAAAAAATGAACAAAGTGAACAAAAAATGAACAAAACTCCAAACACTTTAAATTCCTCCTAAAAAAACTAAATCTCCCCCCTTTCAAAATCTCTCATTTATGAATGTTCTATGGATTCCACTCCCCCCGCCTTTTTCCTTTAAAAAGAAATTCGTAACAATTCTCAAAATAAAATCCTTAGTTTACAAAAGAGAAATTAAAATATTGCACAGAAAAGTATCAAAACAAAACATTACCTCTCTTTTGGAAAGACAGACTTTTTCCTTGCAACGATTTAGTACATTTGGTATCAATTCACTGTTTCTGTTGACGTGACTTAGCGTTTTCAGGCAAAAAAGTTTTGCAGTAGTGTTTATCTAAATAATGCAGTGCTAGAGACAGCACAAATAGGGGGGAGAAAAATCTCATCTCCCTTGACTAAAATGTGACTCGGTATCAGAAATATTGCTGCCATAAGGCTACTTGGCTACACACCTCCAATTGTTAGCTGCTGTCTGGCTCCCCCCCATCCTATTAGTAGGCACCAGCATTCTGATTCAGGAAACTTTTATGGGTGGCGTACACAAAGCGCGTCTAATTTCTACCTCGCACTTCATCCTCCCTTCCTTCAGCACAACGTTTCATTTTCTTGCAGCCTTAACTTCCCCCGTTTGCTCACCTAAATGCAGAAAAGCCCAGCACAGGAATCGCTGCCTGACAGCTTTTCAAACTCGGTGTGAAGAAGGTGCCCAAATGAAATAAATAAATAAACAGAGGAAAGTTTATGAAAGTGAAACAAATGGCAAGAAGCAGTAGGAGCGGCTGCAGGCAGCTCTGCACTTCTGCTTAGCCTGATACAGGTGTATCCCAACTTCACCCTCTCAGGCAGGAGAGACAGAACGACATGCTGGAGTATACATGGACACACTGAGAAGGGCCAGGGAAAAGGAAGAAGTAAAAGAGAGATATAAAACCAAAAGGTGTTATTTATTTTTACAACTTGACAATGAACTTCAATTTTGGCAGAGGATTAAAAACAGCCCTGGGAAATGATTAAGTTTTTTTTTTTTTCTTTTCTATAAAGCTTCAGCACAAAAAGAGAGATTATGAAGGGGATATGCTCACACAGGCACACATAAAATAGGGGGGACTAAGGAGAAGGAAATGAAAGGAAAAGAAAACAAACAGCCTCCTAACAGGCCCATACTGCTAACGGGAGTCCAAATAAAGAGTCATATGATATCTGATAGTGCAGGACACGTCGCCAGGAGCTGGAGCGGATTGCCTGCAGGAAGAAAGAGCCAGTGTGTTACTGCTCAAAGAGCTTTTCTTTCCCCTTTTTTTATTTTTTTTTCCCCTCTTTCTCTTTTCTCCCGTACTGTGAATGTGCTACTCTCAGGTCAGCTCCACGGAGTCCCCGAAAGACAGCTACCGTCTTTCTTCCTACTTCTGGACGCAGTGACAGCCACTGGGAGATGCCTTCTAGTTGAGACTGAGGAGGCTAAATCTAGGTTTCAACTCTGTTCTGTCCTCTCTATTCTGTCACCATCTCCAAGGTTGCAGATACAAAATATTCACAAAAGCATGTTAGATTTTAAAAAAAAATCAAGGGGGAGTGGGGGGGGGATAAAAAGATTCCGGCAGAAAAAAATATTAGACTGCTTATCCTACAGAAAACTTAAAAGATCAAGTCCCCTTTCTGTGTTCTTTTGCTTACTTTTCCTGTGATTTTTTCCCCCCCTTTTCAGAAAGGGCAAAGGAGAAAAGTCATAGAAAACATTCAGACCATGAAAAACATCAGGAATTGGGAAAACTCTCTGGAGGAATGAGAAAAGCAGTGATTTTAGGTAAAAGACAAGCATTTGTAATTTGCCAAAAGTTGTTCTATTCGTTACATTTGCCAAGAGAACGACTAACTCCTTTTGGTGGTCCATGCCTCTCGGCCAAGCATTTCACATTAAACTGGGGAGCCTGCGAAGTACTTTCAACTGGGCACCTGCGTGACCTGCAGTGAAGGAACCTGGTCTTGGAGCAGGGGACTTCAGGCCACGATAACCTCCCAACTTCTGCTGGGAAAGCTGTGCCCACCACAGCTTTGGAGAGGGAAGAGTCCCAGCTAACGAAGCTGGAGGGCTACAAGCCCCCAGACTGGATACTGGCATGAAAACAAAACTGTGTTTTAACTGGTGGTTTCACTTGTTGTGGACAGTTTCCCTTCACTTTTGCAAAGGATGGGCTGTATCCTGCAGGACGTTTTGCCACTGCAGGGTAGGGGGATTTCTAAAGCAGCACAAGCAGAGCCCAGAATGGATTTTTCCCCTCTTCATCATATAAGATGTGAATGGACTGATTCTCCACGTACACTTACACAGTGCACAGGTGTTGCTTAAAAACAGTGGCACAAATACATATGTGATACCTATGTAGCTGTAACAGACAACCTCTCCCGAGGGAAGGCTGCAGCACGAAAATAAAAATCAAGGTATTGCAGTAATAGTGCTCTGCATCCAGGGACAATCATCATAACTCTATAATAATTTGATCTAGATCTGAGTATAAATCGCTTATGGTTTTTAGGGGGGACACAATATCAAAACCAAGAGTTTCCTCTCTTGTTTTCTGCACTTCTGCTATATGATGCTGTTCTTAGACTGGCAATTTGTCAAAGCCAGAAAAATACAAATCAATAAAGGAAGAAAAGCAGAATTTGGGTAAAGAAAGCACTTCCTTAAGCTACTGAATTCACAACAGTATATATTCTCAAACATCCTAACCACTGTTCAGGAGAAACTGTAAAGAAGATGTCCTGTATGCTATATACTATATGCAATAAAAATCAAATCTAAACACCTCCTTAAACGCGACACGCTATTCCCTGCTCTATTGCATGTGCCTTTTTCAAGTACAAATAGACAAAGAGTGTATCTAGAAGAAAATGTTCAGAAGAACAAAAAATCTACAGTGCAAGGAGGTCTATCCTGAAACCCTCAATCTGGGGCTCAACTAAAGAACTTGACTCAGAAGGTGAAATGGAGCCATTTGAGAGAGGGTCCCACTGAACAGGAGGAACAAGCAAACAAACAAATAAACAAAAAAATCCCTGAGCTCCGACTAATCATTTGAGCTGCCAGTGAGAGGTGACTTTTAGACAGATGGTCAGGGAAAAGCTGGGTCCGTGGACACAGACGTTAGTGCCCCATCTGTATTTTAGGATCCTAGCTTCAACAAGCCATTACCAACTTTTTTTCTAAGTGACAGAAAGTGAAAGATTTCTGTTCCCACTCATTTCTTTCTTTTCTACCATAACCACCCGATTTCCCTCCTTTTTTTTCCTCAGCAAGAATTTGTGGTTTGATTTTTTAAGTAAACAGAAACTGTTCACAATATAACTTTTACGGAAAAAAAAAAAAGATGCTAGGTAAGTTGGCAAAAGAGCAATTGGAATTTAAAGAGAGAGTTTAAAAAAAGGGAGAAAACAACGACATACCAAACTCACTTGTTCTTGTCCCCCTTCCATTCCTGTTCTTATTAATTCCAAATTATAATTTGGAGGTAAGGGAACTGCATTTCCTTTCAGTCTATTTTGTTGCTGCCACACATTCTGTGCTTTGCTGCTCTCTTTCTTTTTAGGAGGGGGAAAAAAAATCCCTAATAAAAATAGAAAAACATATCTCAGGCGTTAAGCTCGCTCTCCCCCTTTCCTTTGTAAAGAACTCTTTGTTCTCTAGTGAAAATGCTGAAAAAAATCCCCGGGCTCCCTGAAACAAGTGCAAAACACTTAGAGGCTTTTGGGCTGGCGAGGAGCCAGAAACCCTCCCGCTGTCTGGTTAGGAAGAGAGGAAAGAGAGAGAGAGAGAGAGAGGAGAGAGAGAGGGAAAAAATTGGAGCTTCCTTTAATAGACATAGGAAGCAGGTCCTTTTTTTTTTTTTTTTCTTTTTTCCTTTTTTTCAAAACTGGCGGTCAAGCGTTAAGTAACTCCCTGTCTAAATCCACCTGCTGGAAATGAACTTGGGTAACCCCCCCCAGGGGTGCACAAAGAGGAGACACAGTAACACACTCCCGGCTCTTCTCCCACCCGCCCCCTCCCCGCTGCCCTGCTTCCATTCTCCCTGATCCCAGCACACAAATGCCCACGGCTCGCGCTCCCCCTGCCACCACCAACCAACGTTCCAAAATAAACGCTCGCTCCATCTCCTTAAAGAGCAGAGGGGAGGGTGAGGGGAAATAAAAAGAAAAAAAAAAAAGAAAAAAAAAAGGGCTCTTAATGGCTTAGCAATAAAACCATGGGAANGGGGAAAAGCGCTTTTCTCCATCTCGGTTGCGACAGTGATAAGGGGTAGGGAACATCTCATACCTGGTGTGAATGCTAATCAGCCAGGAGTTCTCCTTTTTTCCCAAGACAGGGAATTGTTTCCTTCCAAATTTATTAGAACCTCCTCCACTGCCTCTTTGAAAAACCTTCTTTTGTCACCCTCTTCCCAAGTCCTGATACTTCTTTAAAAAAAA
>VYXB01005689.1:897128-990378 GCA_013397135.1 Pachyramphus minor
TCTCTCTCTCTCTCTCTCTCTCTCTTTCTCCCTCTCTCTTTCTCTCCCCCCCCCACCCCTCCTCCTTTCTCCTGTCTCTGTCTCTTCTGAGTGGTCTATTGATAAGTCCCTAGAGGCACTGGGTCAGCCTGCCCGTAGGAAACCAGACACAATGCACAAATCTCCGAGTGCCATTCTGCCATCAGCAAGCAGACCACGTTTAGGAGAGAGGAAAAAAAAAACACACACACACACACACACAGTAGAGCAAAAGACACAGAGAGAGAGAGAGAGAGAGAGAGAGGGAGAGGGAGAGAAAAAGACTGATTGGAACAGGAGGGAGGGAGGGAGGGGGGGAGCGAGAGAGTGAGGGAGAGAGAGCGACACTGCCAGTCAGGTTAATCATCCCTACTTTAATTAGCTGTTCGGCTTAGACATAAAACAATTGAATTTGAATGATCTGTCAGTGGGCTCGGCTGAACCAAAGGGGAAATGCGAATATTACAAAAAAGACTGTTGGTGTATTCAGATAAGCTCACTGGGAAAATCCTCAAAGGATAACTATTAAAACTTACCACCAAACAAAAAGTACAGATTCAAATGGCATTATACAGAGGCCATCTCCAAAAAGCTGGGAGATCCTTTCCCTCTCTTTTTCACATATCACTGCAGCTCTCACCAAAATAAACACCCACACCTTCCTACAGTCTTCAAAGATTACCTGTCCTGCAGAGTGGGGAAGGGAGCGCAGGTTTCCCTGCTACTTCAGCTCGCTTAAAGAAAGACCATGCTGCCCTTCAGTTGAATTTTCCTGATGGATCACTGGAATGTTATGATTCTGGAACTACACAAGCTCTGAGAGCACATCCTTGCCATGCATGTCTGCATAAACACAGACAAATCGAGTACCTGCAGGATACAGACGGAGATGCTGTAAAAAAGGCAGTGCTCGGTATTGGGATAAGACAAGTCCTAGGCACTGGGGACATGGAGAAATTATACCCCAGAATAGGTGTCAAAGCAATTTGTTCCTTCTACCCTGGGCTGCAAAATGAAGTACAGTTCAAATGGGTGAATCCTGGTGATATCCAGCGCAGCGGCAGCGCTGTGTGGAAGGCAAGGCAGAGATTTATGACACTTCTGCAAAGTCTGCTTCTACAAAGATGTGGGGCAGGTGGCCTCTCCTTCTGAGAAGGAAGGCAGCAAGTAACACGCTGTCAGCATGTTTAGCCCCCAGACATCACCCCCCTTGCCCCACCAGAACTTTCCCTTGTCAAATGCAAGGGACCTACTTTCGATTTCAGGACACTGAATGCCCCCTCATCAGGAGCTCTGATGACCCCTCCTGAGCGAATAGCAGCAGGGAAGGTGTGTGAATTTACTGTGCAAGGTAGGTATATTCTCTGTGTTTTATATACATTCTCTGTATTTCATACAGGGCTGCAGCTACAGCAGCAAGTCCATAATTCCTGATCAGCTCTGTGAGCATCTGCTGTTTATAAACTTTAAAACGGTCATGGCTAACCTGCACGCACTGCTCAAAAGCAAGGGAAGAAAGTAGACAAGGGACTCACAACTATGGTTGACTGCTGGCCGTTGAGAGGGAGTGCTGGGATTCCCCCATCACTCTGCATTTTGGGTACAAATGTTTAGGGAAGGAAGAAACAAAAGAGACAGAGGCTCTAGCAACCTCTCTATATTAATTTCATCATCTTTTCTACATACATGTCCAGACAAAACTGGCACCAGTTTTTATGTGTTCTACCATTAATGGGAAGTTGATGGGAGGTGTCATTATTATTCATTCCTTCTATCACCCTCTGCTATGGGAAGAGGTGAGTTCCTGCCCTTTTCCACCATAGAAAATGTCATGCTGTGTGGCTGTGTCCCACCTGTCTACCAGCCCACTGGAGCTTGTTGATTTAGCACAGATTACAGGAAGACCTAACCAGGGTCAATAGGAGAGGGATGCACTGCAGAAACAAATGGGACATTGGACTTAATAAGGTCTGTTAAACGTTATTTATGAGTTTTCTTCCCTACCTCCCCAAAACATGAATTGCTCACACTTGAAATACTATGGGAGGTAAGATGCTCCCAAGGAACAGAAAAGGAGATTTCAGAGAAACACAGTGCCATCAAAGGCCTCAACCCCTTTCCAGAAGAGGAGATTTTTGTAGAGCACAGTGACACAGACAAGTAGTTTTCTCTTCCCTAGGTCAGTACCAAAGTAATCATCCAGCAGAAAAGCTCTGGGCTACATTTCTAATGAAATATGCAGAGGACCTGACCACCTTATGCAGGGGTTCAGTGGAAGAAACAGTGTGCAGTCATGTAATTACAGGCTATGGTAATGGTACAAGGGGCCCTCCCTAGGGTGGCACAGACAACATTAACTGTGGCATTTCCTAACTTTTAAGTGTTTGACTTAGTAACATTAACATTACATTAATGCACATTCAGTATAATTTTTCAGGGTTTTCTTTAAAAGTCAACTTAAAAATCGAAAGCTCTTCCACGTTGCTGCTGATGCTGAGGCGGGTTAGCACCTGTGGAGCTGTAATACAGAACTCCACCACTTCAGCCGGCAGTGTCATCAGCAGCATGAGTAAAACAGTGCTTACAAGCTGATCAACCACTGGAAGACTGTGAGGATACTTCTTCATTCAGTGATTTGACAGTGTCTTCCTGACACTGCTTACTGCCGGCTGAGAGTCAGGAGCCCTAAGCTGACTTCCAAGGAGCAGAGCAAAGTGCACTGCCATGGGAAGAGACCCTTCGGTAGCTGGTCCCTTAAGCCTGTACATCTTCTGTTGTTGATTTTGCTTTCATCCCTTCCATTCTGTTGACTCCCTGGACTGCTGTATCCCCTGTTTTCTACCTTACTTTGGCTCATACTATTTCTCCCTCCCTACACTACTCCTTATCACAGTCTGTTCCTCATGCCATTCCCCTAAAATAAGCATCCCCCCAAATGCCTTTCCAACTCTGCTCTATCCCGGACACAGACAGACCTTCAGCACGGAGGAAAGGAAACTGCTTAGTATAGTAAATTAGGCCACGTGGTGTTCCAGGCTGCCTTTACTAGACCACTCCTTGCAAGACTGTTTAAAACTAACTCGGATATCATAATTTGCAATCCACAGTGTAGACATATCAAAATGTCCTTGTTCTCATTTCCAGTGCTTGCTGCCATAGCAACCCCTGGTCAAAAGGAAATTTCCATTGATATCAGAAGGAGCAGCATTTCACCCAGGTGAGTTTTTACTATGTGGCACAAATTTTATTAGCGTGTGTTCCTGATATGGTGATCCCCAAATTTCCTATAGCGCTTAATGTAGAAAGCACTACTATTAAGTCTGGCTCTCAGCTGGTCCCCTTCTATTAGAAGCTACACAAGTCAAAGACCTCCTGCTTTCTACATGAATATCATCCAAGAGCCAACCTGGTGTCTAAATAAATGCAAACGGCCAGTAGGAGCTCCAGAAAATGTACATCACCTTCCTCTCCTGAGATTTTTACCACAGATTTTAACTTAGATACATGATGATGATGATCTCTTGCTTTGCATGGCACCCTCTTGCTTGCTCTTCCTTCACATAAATTATTGCATGTATCAGGGAGATTTAGGCAAAAAAGCAATAATTCAAAGCTCAGTCTGTCTAATCAGTTGAGTAAAGTTTACTCCTTGCTATGGAAAAGGCAATCAGTGCTGCAACAGGCTTTCAAACTCGTATGCATGATACTCTCTTCATAGGAAGAAAGTGTTGCTACAGAATCTGAAGAGATCTTTATGAGAACTATATCTGGATTTGCAAGTGGCAAATGGCAGGATTTCTGAAAGGAAGAGCCACCAGAACTGCTCCTCACTTTCTGTCTTGTACATGCATCACTTAATGCCAGCCAAAAGCAGGACATGGAAATGGCAGACTACTTACTCCTTTAATGTATATAAAGCATTCTGCAATGCAAGTTGTAGCACTCAGTACAGCTGACAAGAGCTGACATTAATGGAAAATCAACAGATCTGGGTGGCACAGAAAGGAATTTGGTTCCTTTGCAAAGAAGGAGCTCTGCCTACTTGAAAAAATGGCATTTAACTATGTAATCTCAGGATGAGTTGTATAAATATATATTCCTCTAGATTTATTGGCTTGTCTTCCTAAACAGCTGTGAGTTTGTGCTTTTTGTTCAGAGATGTAAACCAGCACAGCATGTCAGTGAGGCTGAATTCAGTTATCATTCAATACATAAGAAATTAGCGAAAGAGACTGGGAAGTCCACCCCATTACAGAAATCGACTGCTTGCTTATCTTTTGGGTAAGCATCATTCATAACTTGCACCACTGTGCTCAGTAGATACCTTTGTATGCTAAAGAGAGAAGGGTACCATGCCTTGCATCTACTTAATTTCTGTCACATTCACAGTTTGATTTTCTGGGGTAAAACATACAAGCTTACTTACTTATTACACTGATCACCAGCACCAGCTACCCCTGCACCCTCCACCCCACCCTAAACTACATGAAATCTCCAGGATTGGTTCCTAAAGCACCTTTTACTGACACTGTGCAGTTCCCAGTTCCCAAGGCAATTCCTTTCAGAGATTTGCTGACAATAGGGAAATGTAAATGGAAACATCACAGAGGCTCCATAGTTTTACTCTCTTAGGCAATTCAAATATAATGGCCTATTTTGTCGAAGAGCCTTTCTTTTTAAAAAAAAAAAATAAAAAAAAATATTGCAAACTGGTCTATGAGAGACATTTGGTTCTCTTGTTTTAGTGCAATACCAGCATAGTAAGGTGCTGAAAAGTGAGCCATGCCCTCATGGGCACCAGTGGGATCCCCTTGCCTTCACAGGAAAAGCAACAATGCAACCTAGGGGAACTCTATAGAACATATGGTTGAGAAGACACAAGAAGAGCAAGACTCCTGCCTTTCTTCATCCTCAGCTGCTTTGGGTCAAAAAGTAACATTTCAAAAGTGCGTTTTTACAACAAATTAAGGAAATCTGAGCTCTGGCTAAGAAGCAGGTAAATGAGGAGGTGACTTTCGCAGGTAATATGTTTTCTGTACGTTTGTAAGGGTGTTTATTGTGAAGACCTCAGAAGACTTTTAAACACCACTATCTCACTCTCCACCCTCTATCATGATTCCATACTGTTGTTACTGATTGCACCTCTGCTCCAAAATTAAAAAAATGAAAATTACTTAAACAGCATCATGTGTTACATTCAGCCTATTCTACACTGTTCTATTGTATTTTATTCTATGATTTTTGAAAGAAGCCTAAGTACTTCAGGATGTCAGGAGGCTTAATTTTCTCACACACTTTCATGGGAAGACAATTATAATTCTGATTTGAAGAACTTTAAAGCGGACGTCTGCCCCACTTCTTTTCTAAATGCTGACGGGAAACATGGTATATATCCCTCTTGCTAACTTTGGTCCTGTCACATATTCACAAACCTTATTTCCCGCATTTGGAGGTGACAGGTATTGTGCCGCTGCCTCCAGTCTTTCTTATCTATAGATGTCTTGTTTCTGTAGGCTTTTCCATAGGCTCAACACTGAGTAAAAACCGTAAGTATTCTCATATTCCTCATTCTAGACACAACTTTTTAAGAAAAACAGCACTGCTAGCTGTCTCGGGAGTTGTACAGCCTCAGCATGCCAAAACCGTGAGATTGCCACCAAAATAACCCCACTGAGGGCTTCTGGCTTCTCTGTCCAACCATTAGTTTTGTCTCAGGGACAGCTGCAAAAGGATCTCTATCTGCACATTCCACTTTATCTCTTAGACTTGGATATAAATAGAATGGGAAGCCAAAAACCCAGAGGAGGGTGTAGAGTTCTGAATATTTCCTGCATCTGATATAATTGCCCATCATGTCCTTGGGCTGGGTGAAGCCATGAGGGAAGAAGACACAGACAGGGTTGATTTCCACCTCCACTCTCTCCACAGACACAGCTGCAGCTTGCACGTTGACTAGAACAAGACCAGCTCAGGAAATGAAGAGTAGCTCATCACTCATTTTTCCTGCCTGTTTGCTCCTAATTATCTTGCAATACATTTCACTGGTAGTTTTATCATACAGAAAGACAGAAGGTCCTTCTGGTTACAGCACATGATGACTACTTTTAAAATGGCTTGTTATTCATTCATGGGCAAACTTCAGTCTCTTCCTCCCTCCCTCAAGCTCACTGCCTCTTCTTCTGTTTGTTTGTTAATTTTTTCCTTTGGGAGGTAGAATGTCAATTCTCTGATAATGTTACCTGATAAAGGAAAAGAAAGGCCAGCAGAGGTGGTGTTCACTTTCCTCTGATGAGATTGTGGCCACACTGAAAGAAGTGTCAACAATCTCAATAATTTAATTTTGGCTAATACAACACCTCTTACAGGCTTGAGCTATGCATCTCCGTGGAGCCCCTAGTACAAATCAACAGAGCCACTTTTATACTCATCTTCCAATATTTCTCTCCAACCTTAGAAAAAACAGAAAATTGCTAGAGGGCAAAGAACTCTCATTTTGCCACTGACATTTCTGCAATCCATCTCCCTGAATTGGGAGACCCTTTCACAGATCTGGAACCTCACCAGCATAAGGAAGAATTAGTATAATTAAGAATTAGACACAGGGTCTCTAAAATGGGAATCGTAACAATGACTAACGTCACAGGAGTGTTTTCAGAATTAATTCATGTAAGTAAAACACTTACAAGATAAAAATGTAGGAGCTGCCACATCAGTTTGGACCACTGCTCCAACTAGGAGAACATCCTGTGTGCCACAGACAGCAGCAATAAATGCAGGGTAGCAGAAGTGGGGTCTCCCCTCTGTGCAGGAACAGGGTTCAGTCTAAGAATAGCCAATGCCAGTCCTTGGTTACAGCATTACTTTATGACTTAGGTTACATATTTAAGCCCCTACTACTCACTGTCACTAAACAAAGTGGTCTTGCAATTGAAGGAAAGAACAAGGAACAGCAAGACTTGGGTACAGTGACTGCACAGCTGTGCATTCATTCCTGTGCAGGACAGTTTCTGATCAAGAGTTTCTGCTTATCAATGAGCAAACTTAAACTTACTCTGAAAATCTCAAGTTTCAGAAACATGGATATTGAAAAAATGCACAGTAGGATATAAGTACTTATAAAATGGATATATTTCATATACACATATATTTTTATATATATATTTACATAAAGAAGGATATACATGGACATGAACAAGCTGGTTAAAAAACTAACCTCATCCTCACTGGTGCTGCTTTGAGCAGGTTGAGGGTTGAACCTAGATGACTTAAGAGGGTCTTTTCTGATTTTCATTATTCCAGAATTCTGTGAATCCACAATTTTCCATGGCAGAGCTCTGTCACTGAACATGAAACAGCTTGTGGTAAACATAGTTTTTAAGGAAAGTATTATTAGGGAAGTTTCTTGGGTCCAGGATAGAAACTCAAAGTTTCAAGTCACAGAAAGATGCTGACCCTAGACCCAGGTGAGTACAGATGTGATGAGGAAGACCTGGAAGTGAACATGGAAGGTTCCCACACTACCTCATCCACTGGAGAAGTCCTGGTCCCGGTCTTTTAAAACACATTTTTTTAATGAAAAAGTTTCATGAAGTTTCATTCTCCTACTGCAAAATTGTAAATATTTTCACCGTGGGACATTGCTGTTTTCTGGCCAGCTCATCTATATGACTGTGCGTTCTGCAAGTACCCGCAGACCTACATGACTGCTAACATTAGTTGTGACAAGGGTTATGACAATCTTTCTGTGATATTTCATATCTCAGACGGTTTGACACCTTTATTTTAGTTCTTACAAATTGTTCACTTCATGAAACAGCCTTATCTTAAAAGTAAACGGGTGGGTTCAGATGAGTTTTTCTTAATTTAAGAGTGGGATTTTAAAATTTGATTTTACTTTTGTATTAATCATGCAGTGTTTAACAAAAACAATCTATACAATGCAAAACTCTCCTGAAATACAGAGCCACAATATATTTTTGTGCATGATTCTGTTCTATTCCATATTCTACTTCAGGACAGTGTAACAAAAAACCCCCAACAAATTAGAAGATAATCTGTAAAAAACCAAATCCCTCACAACTGACCAAACCGTAAATGAGTCTTACATTACTGGGACTGGATAAAGTATCATCAGTATCAGATTATTACATAAGAATATGTTAGTAATGTAGCAGCAGTCTAGTCTTTTAAGATGTGAAAGAGCGTTATCTAACCTCTCTGCAAAGTTCAGGAAGAGGAGCCATATGTCCAAATAATCATTTTCTTCCTGGTGTTTAACATGTCAGTTTTTTCAAGGGGCCTATTTCAAGTTTAAAAAAAAAAAAAAAGGGTGTGAAATGCATTTTGATTTTTTTTTCTTTTTTTTGGCAAAAGCAGCTCATTTTCAAGCTTGCAGGGAAACTAGAAAAACAAAATCAAATGTCAAGTAGATTTGCTCTTTGTTGTAATTAATACACAAGCATTTGCTTGTAGACAGTCCTGAGCCTGAAAACAAGTATTGTCAGTTGTGGTGCCTTTAAAAAGGAGTAGTTTTCTGGGCTTCAAAGGACCAAATGTTTAACGACTGAAAATCCCAACTCAAATCAACGTCCTTAGGCCAGTGTTCATCAGCTAAGGATCTGACCACAAAGGAAGGCGAGCATGAAGCCTGATGGCTGAGAGCATGACACACGCTCGCAGCATTGGGCCCTAAGTGCGATGAGACAGCAAAGAAAGGCAGGGCAGACTTCTTCAGAGCAGAAAGAGGGTAATAATTAACTGAAAACAAGGAAATTGCAAAGTCTTGTGCTGCAGACTACATGCATGCTCAGTTTCTGGTCAAGGAAGTTACGTGAGATTTCTCTTTGAGTCAGAGCAATGTAGTGGATAAAAAGGCCCTGTCTAGCCAGGGGGATTTCCTGAGGCCATCACAGACCAGCTCAACATGCTGTTAAGAGGCTCGTTTTCATGAGAGTTCTTGTTGCATTTGTAACGCTGGCTCCAGGCCCCTAGAGCTTCAAGTGCCACATCACAGTGCTACAAGCCCAGTGCTGAATGCTTGGCACAGGACCAGGCATCTTCCCTTCCTTCTCTCTGTTTCCTAAAGTCAGCAGGTGGGGCTCCAGCGCTCCATCTTGTTTTGATTTGTGGGGGGATTTTTTTTCTCCAAGAAGAAAAAAAAAAAAGAAAAAATTTCCCATTGAATATTTGCTATTCTCCTTTTACCCATGTTGTTCTGTGGAGGCGTTTGGAAAGAGAGAAAAAAAGCACTTTTTGTTTTTTTCTTTTTCTTTCAAGGGCCTTGGTATTTTCCCTGAAACGGGGTGTTGGAAACACGTCATCACTGAGGGCTACTGGGCTGAGACCTGCTCATCTTCACATCAGGGTGAACAGCAGCAACTCAACTGAGGTCATCCAGAATGCTCTGGCAGGAAGCTCCCCTCACCGGACGTGGGGTCAGCCCTACCGAGCCAAGCTCTTCGCCAGGACCAGCCAGGGCCCGAACCCCACGACAGGTCACAGAATGGGTGTAAATGCAGGGAAAGCAGAGACAACATAAACCTCTACCAACTTTCCCTGTGAGATAGTTATAAAAGTGCTGGAACTCAAATGCTGGAGGGAGGAATTGGGGGGGCAAAGCCAGCACAAGCAAAAAACCCTACCAACAAAAGTGTGTGATACTGGCCAGGATAAGAGAGAATCAGGGCAACATATATTAATTTGGTATTTATTTTCCCACACACTTGTGTCTGATGTGTAATTCTACCATTTAGGTCACTGCTGGATTTAGCCCGATGGGTTTGAACAATTAATTATTTTCAACAACAAAACTATTCCATTTTCAAAACTGGATTGAGCAGTAGATTAGTCCTAGATTAAATAATTTAACTACAGGTCAGTAATAGGTGTTTTTTCTCTAGTAAGCTGGCATATCAATGAGCAGATATTACTTTTTAGCATTTTAATATACTTAATAATTTATAATACTACATTGTAAACTGGGTGGATAACCATCACCTTGGAACACTACAGCCAACACCTCAAAATTTACTCTCTTTTCCAAAGAGCCTTGTTCAATCTTTTAAATTATCAACTACGTGGAGAAAAGAAGGAATGTAATCACAAAAGACTAAGAAAAGCAAGCTGCTTAACTCTGTAAGCATAAGCTCTCAGGTTGCTTGACCTTAAGCAAATGCTATGCCTTGGTTTTCCCATCTCTGCATGACAATGGTACCTAGCTAATCGATTGCTATAAAGACCATGCAGTTATTTATAAAATACTTTTCATCAGACTACCTGAGGAAGACATTTCAAATGATTTCTCAGAAAATCTTTTAAAATGACACTTAAATTCAAAGAAATCTGTGCTCAGGTATTCTGTTAAATTCAGAAGTGATTCATCCTGTGCCTCAGTTTCCTCTGAACTTAAGTGCTGAAACTATGACCCCTCAGGGAAAGCTAAGTCATTAACAATTACTTAGTAATTGCAACTCCTTGGATAGAAAGTCTTGGAGAATGCAGTAACATTACACACTATGAATAACTGAGGCAGAAGAGACCCAGAGCTCACACCGTAAGAAGTTTTGAGGTTCACCATATCAGAACCAAAGGGATCTGAAGTCGCTTTTGTGCAGAGCAGCAGCATCTGGGAACATAGAGGATGTGTTATGCTCCAATTCCAGGGGAGAGGGAAGGGCTTCAGACTGCTCTGTCCCATGCCACTTCTCATTCACAGCGAGAACTGCAAGATACTCCTGCTCGGATAGAAACAGGGGCACCACACAGATGCCTGCTTTCTAAAAGGAAATGCAAGAGTAAAAAGAAGACGTGGATGAAGAAGGGATGAAGGAAGGGCATATTTTCAGAGGAGGGAAAACCATCAGACTTCCAGAAGTGGCCAAATTACTTTCCAGAAAAGGAGAATAATGAAGATACATCAACAAAATGGGCTGCAGAAATGTCATATTAAAGTTCAACGGATCATATTAAGGGTCAGAAATTATCAGTTTGTGTTATAGAAGAGTGCAATTGGCCAGCTGCACTAAATATGGCCTTTACCCTCCTGCAGTGCCTACATGGGGACAGATCAAAATCAAGGCATTGGAGGTTACTTCTGATACACAACAGAGAAACTTGTCCTCCCACTTATTATTGCTATGAGGTCTGAAACACTGCAGATGGAGAGCTTGTCATTCAAGAAGACACAGTATACATTATGGAAATAAACTGGAAGCACAGTTAAAGGTTAGCAAGTCTTTTTCCCTCCAGCTGCCATTGATACTAATGAAGCCCATTCTTGCACGGGCAAGAGGAAAGAAAAGATGAGTTAATGTCACTCTCTAAATTCTCAGATTTGATGACTAACAGGCTACCATATTTCACTAGAAAAAGGCCTGTTTTTTACTTAAAAGCCCTAAAAGTATACAGAGAAAGTAATTTTCTAGGTCAGAGGGTTGTTTTGACATTTAAGAAATACTAAAACAGATTTTGGCTTTTAAATTTCTAAACCAGAACTACTTCCCGACCTGAGAGACAATCTGCCAAATTTCTAGCCAACCACAGGCTCTTCAGGGTGAGCTAGAATTATCAGATATATCATGTTGTCTAGGTACACACCTCTGTGATTTAAAAACAAAATGTTGATCAACTTCAAGAGAACACAGTTTTTGAGACACTTCATAAAAGAAACACGCACCCCCTTCTCAAAGCAACCGAAGAGGCAATCCTCTCTTTAAGAACCGCTTTGGTACAGTATTTTGCTTACTACTGAAGAATTCAATTGCTTAATATACTAATAAAAACCGAAGGGAAATAGAAACATTTCAGCACAGAGAAACCAAAAACCTCCTTTTATTTTACAGCAAGACTTTGATCCTCCCACCAATCCTGTTGCAATACAAACCAATTTCATTTAAGGCTACATCTGACAAGCCAGACTTCTGTGAGATTGCAAAACTCTGCTAAATCCCTGAGCAAACTGTAAATGGGCGGAGGGAAAGGTTCACAAATTCACAAATAGCACGTATATGCAGGTGGACCACATATACATACTTTGCAGAACCTTTGCAGAACCCGTGCAAGCTCAACAAAACTTTGTGCATATATAGTTTTAAAGGGTCATATTGTTGTTTAATGCATGCAAGAGATTGCATTGCTTCTCCTTGCAGCCTTGTTCTCTCACAACCCGTCCTGCCTACCGCTGTGGCTCCATTTGTGCAAAGTGGGCTGTAAAACAGCTATGTTATTTAAAATGGGAGAGGCTGTACTTTCTGCCTTGCCTCTCATGCGAAAACAGCCAAACCAATTTTGCTGTTTCAATTAGGCAAGAAAAATGAAACTTTTAATTGTTTCTCTCCATACATTTTTTTTCAGTGATGAAGTCTGAAAACTTTCAGCCAAAACCGGCTACAGCTTAAGATGCAGTCCAGCAAAGGCAGTTATGCTGAAGAACAAAAGCCTGCTGGAGTGGAGTGGGAGCAAAAGGGATGCTGCAAAGCTTCTGCTGCTTTCTAAATGCATCCCATATGCACCTGTGCTATTTAAATCATGCCAGCTCTTGTATGGACTATAACGGAAAATACTTTCCAAGACTTTTTACTAGATTTGTTTGTCCTACTTCAATCAGAGTTCAAACGTAATTGTATTTTATCTTCTATTTGTTGTTTTTGTGTTGTTTTGGTTTGTTGTTTTTGTTTTTTTAAAGTTCTGTTCATAATAATTAGCAGAAAAACAGAGAATTTGCCAGCCTGCAACTCTGTTATACTCAAACTGCCCTGGGCATTACAGGATGCAACTTCTTCTCTAGGAAAGGATTTATCTTCAACAGACTACCCAACTTGCTGACTTCTGCCTTTTAGTTATTCTTTTCGTCTTTTCTCCACTCAGTCATCTCAACATATCATCCTCTACACAACAAACATTTAAAAATCATACAATCTAAAAGATGACTCAGGAAAGCAAGAACTGATGAGTTCTAATAAAAGGATCCACGAGCCTGGCACTTCCTGGTGCACAGGATATCCACATACAAGAAGGAGAGAGATGCATAATAACATTGCTCAGTAGTTGAGTTTTTTTAGGTACAAGAACTGCAAAACACTTAAACACAGTAATGGAGAAGTTTTGGATCAGATAATGATTTGTGAAGCTGAGGAAGCGATACTGCTAGCAAAATGAGAAGAGTGTCATTTCCTGCTAATGCCCAGTTAAAGGCTGGCTTAGGCTGTGATTCTGGTTTTGGCTGGAGTACAAGGACAGCTTCTTGTGAGAACCACTGCAACACTAGACACCTCAAAGTGGAAATGATAACAGGAAAACAAAACTGAGGCTGTTCATGAGCAAGATGGTCAATGTATAGGGCACACAGCCAAAACTTCTGAAAAGCTGACAAAGGACTGACGACACTCTGCTTTTGCTGAGGGAATTTGTGGAGTTAGGTGCTCCTAGCTGGCTAAATTGAAGTTTTTTCTTCATGTGAATGCATAATTACGTGCACAGATTAAATCTAACCAAATCTGGGGCTACTGCAAATATGCCTGCAAAGAAGGCAATGTCTCATGATTACCATTCCTCAAGGAGCTCAGATCAACTGTGTTTAGAAAATGAAACCATATTTATGTCCCACTGAAAATATCAGCACCAAATCCTTAATCTGAGATGCTACTGAAAATCTGCATAATGCACAAGGCAGCACTGAGTCTTGCTCTTGCTCCCAGAATTGGTGATTCTGCACAGTTAAAAACATGAAAGCCATAAAAGCCTGTTTAGTTGGAAAAGTAAGAAAATGACACTCTGAACATTGACTTGGTGGGCTTGTTAGGTTAAAAGAGCTCTCTACAAAACCTCTGATAATATCTGAATGGTATTCTGGTGAGCTGGGTCATGGCTGTCACCAACACAATGAAGAAACTGAGGTGCAGCAACAGAAGATCAAGTGATTTCCTCAGCATTGGAGGGAGTTTTACAGCTAGGGTTAAAGTAAAAAATCCATGTTCTTGGTCCCATTAGCAAACCACAGGCTCATATTGCTTTCACTACAAACAGATTTCCCTTCACCATACTGTACTTCTTGCTGACTGTTCAGTGTGACCATCCAAAAACACTCCTATTTGTGTTATTTTTCACACACACCACCCTGAAAAAAAATTCAGTATGAAAGAAGAGCAGTTTCCTCCAATACAGCTCAACATCCAAACTAAGCAGCAGTAAAATCGTATTTATTCAGTGACTGAGGTTTCAAACAGTAAAGTGATTGTTACTGAGTTATAGACTGGACCATGCACTGAAAAAGACCCCAGAATAAGTTTCTGGTGACAGCTCTCTCACCCTGACAGTCCTCAGGAGCACTGGGGGAGAAGGAGGAGTATGCTTGTAACTGAGGGTGATATTTGAATACGGACAAGCTTCACAATCACAGTAGGCAGAATTTGTCAGACTTTGCCTTTGGGAATGAAGTGAGGAGACAGAAAGAAGGGAGCTGGGTATCTGAGCCCAGTGCATGTGTGTGAGCGAGGCTCTTCACCTGCAAGCTGGGTGTGCCTGAAATGGGGGTCTGAGAGAGACGTAAGCCAGGAGCTCCCCAGTGCCAAGTGTGCTCCCACGCTGCCAAGCTGAGGGATCTAAAGGCATTGGTGCTAAATGTGGTCTTCTTGTCTTTCTGTCTAAAGTCTGGCAAGCCCTCTACCTTTCTATATGTCTTTGTTTTCCTGTTTGAATATGTGGTATTCCAATGAAATATAAATATTAATATTTGATTAACTCTCATCTACAAAGCTTCGTTCCCTAAAGTCTAGTACGGATCTTTGAAATCCTTGAAAAACTATATAAATACAAATCCTTTTATTTTTATAGCATTACATTAACTACTGTACAGTGGACATTGATGAATTAAATAATCTCTGTCTATATTTGCTCATACCTTTGTGAAACTGTTACCTTTTCAGCCGCTATTTCTCATGCCTTGTCTCAATCCAGAAATGTCATTTTTGGTAAAGTTTTGCAAAAACCCATTCAGCTGCTCTTGAGTCATCCGAGTATGTAAAAAACAGTTTCCAGCTGTTAAGTTTTCCATAAGCTTTTTTTTCTCAAACATGCTAGTATAATTATAACACAGCTTTGTTTTAAAACATCAAACTTGACACGTACATAGTCCTGAAAGAGAAGTAGCTGCACTGACATGTTTGAAACCATTTAGTTTCAAAATGAAAAGGTTTTTACCATATTAAAATATATTTATTTTCTTAAATATTCTCCCAGACACTGACCTATGCTTTTCTAACGGCAGACAGTCAATTGTGTAGATGACCAATTAAAAAAAAAAAAAAAAAAAAGACACTATTCTTACAATTTGTGACTAAGCTGTAACAGGAAGGACTGGGGGACACTGTTTACACTGGGAGCAAGCTCAGACCTGCATATGGGGCACTCTTCATACACAGACACATACACTTTGGAAGAGCATGACTAAAGCTCTGGCCTGGTGTTTTCACAAGCCCCAGTTTGGCTGCATGCACTCCAGAGAGACTGGTAACAGCTGGACACCCACACTCTATAGCCTTGTCTGCTGGCAAGTGGCTCAAGGTTGCTCTCTCCAGGCCCAGGCCAGTCACCATGAATTTTAACCCTTGGTGAATTAATAGCTGGCAATAAGGCCAGAAAACATGAAGATGGCACAGTCTGCTTTCAAGATCATGCTTCAACTACTAGTAAAAACCTATGATTATCTACTTGCTAAAAAACTTGGAACTGGCACTTAAGGTGGGACAAAGACAACTGTACCCTTTCGCCTTGCCCATAACACCTGGTACTCCGCTGTGATGGCCATAGCTTTCCATAAAGATTCTGAATTTAATTTGATGTTCCATACTTCTATGGTTTAATTATTGCATATTTGCATTTTGGTATAGAACGGCATCAAATCAGATGGAGATGATTCCTCATTTATATTCAGCCTAGACAGAAATGCACTGACGTGATACTAAGCAGCTATGAATCAGCCATTTCACAGAATCACAGACTGGGTAAGGTTGGAAGGGACCACACTGGGTCACCTGGTCCAACTTCCCTGCTTAAGCAGGGTCATCCCAGAGCACATTGCCTAGAATTGCCTCCAGATGGCTCTTGAACGTCTCCAGTGAGAGAACCTCCACGACATCTCTGGGCAACCTGTTCCAGCACATGGTCACTCACACAGTAGTCATATTCGGATGGAACTTTGTGCCTGTTGCTTCTTGTCCTATTGCTTGGCACCACTGAGAAGAGCCTGTCTCCATCCTCCTGACACTCTCTCTTCAGATAGTTATAGATACTGATGATATTCCCTCTCAGTCATCTCTTCTTGAGGCTGAGCAGCCCCAGCTCCCTCAGACTTTCCTTGTAAGAGGGATGCTCCAGTCCCTTAATCATCTTTGTTGCCCTCTGCTGGACCTGCTTCAGGAGCTCCACGTCTCTCTGTACTAAGAAGCCCAGAACTGGAGACAGCATTCCAGATGTGCCTCACTAGGGCTGAGTAGAGGGGCAGGATCACCTCCCTTGACCTGCTGGCAATGCTCTTCCTAATGCAGCCCAGGATATCTTGTGGCCTTCTTGGCCACAAGGGCACACTGCTGTACTTATATACCTTGATAAGATCCCCTCTCAGTCATCTCTTCTGCATCCTAAAAAGGCCCATCTTCCTCAGCCTTTTCTCATAAGAGGGGTGCTCCAGTCCCCTAATCATCTTTAGATCTCACTTCATTTAATCTGTAATATTCCAGGTTCTAATGTCTTAGAAGAAAGTGTTGGTTTTGAGAATATTAGTGAAGGCTGAAACAGTACCTGTAGTCTGATGGATTACTGGATTACATGGGTTTCACTCTCAGAACCATTTTTTAATATGACAATGTGAAGGCATACGTGACTTTACATGAACCACTGGCCTCAGCATGAACTCTTCTGTCAGGCTGGAGGAACTCCTTCTAAAGATGCAAAAGAAAAGTCACTGCATGTATAGGTTTTTATACGAGACTCGACTGTGCTGATTTGTACAGACAAGAAGAGACTCCATAGCTGTTTCTTATTCAAAGCAAATAACAGTACCTCCTGCTCTTGCCTTTCCTGGGACATATTCTCCTAGCATGCAGGTGTGAGTCCATAGAAACCAACAATGTCAGTGACATGACAGTGAATCTGAGAAGATAGTCTGAGTCATCTGAAAGCAGAAGATACATCTTTCTTATCTTACACACCATGTGCTTTTATCAGTACACCTATAACTCAGTTGTATGTCCACTACTTTGAGAGGTCTTCTGAATGTGTTTCAAACCACATCAAACACACAAGGTTGCTGTGGGAACCTTAACTCTCAGTGGTCACATCCCATTAGCACACTCTGTTGTGCATACAGAACATGGCCCAGGCAAGTGTATTGTTTCTAAAGGAAAAGATATGCCATCAGGTAAATTGGTGTCATTTGGTACTGACATTATTCAGTTCTAATCAATGCTACTGGATTTTGAAACCCACCAGTATAACAAAGAAGTGGAAAAAGCAGTAGAAAAAAACCCCAACAAGCTGTATGTTATGCTATATGCTCTACTATTCTGAGTTTCAGTGTCAAGACAAAAGAAAAATAAGAGTTTGCCATTTACTAGTTGTAATAATCAAGAGAAGATCTGCCAGACACACTCTTTAAGGGGCTCTGTCTGTCTGGACCAGGTAGATGCTGCAATACACAAAGGACTTCACACAGAGAGAAAGAAAGAGCGTTCATGGACAATGATGCGGCGTTCTTAATTAAGATTTTCATTACTGATACATACATTAAAGTTTTGCTAATGCAAGTGCCCAAGCACTCTCATGTGCAGGTAGATGTCTCTGATTCTATCTCTAGAAACCCTTTTGCACGTCATTGCAAACATTCAACAGCCAAGGCTCAAAATCAGCTCACCTGCCCTTTGCTATAATGACAATGAAAAACAAAACCCGATATTTTATTTGTCTGACAGATGAGAACTTAGCTTTTTGCAGACATAAGAATGAATAGGCTTTTGCAAGGTTGTGCTACAGCGTATTGAAACTAATTCTGATCTCACACCTGTTTGATGTTGATGTAACATCAGGATCTTCAATAGTATGAGTGCAGCAAATGTTGAAGGCATGTAGGTAAATGGAAAATTGGATAAAACAAAACATGAGTTTGCCAAAGGTAGTTTGTAGTAGACTAACCTGATCACTTTCTTTGATAACTGATTATCCAGACAAAGGAAATGCAGTAAATTTAATTTATCACTAGAGTATTTGATAGAGTATCACAAGGGAAATTATGGGTTTAGATAAAGATTTGCAAAAGGACTGTAAGGTGAAAAAATGCTTACCTGAAGGGGGAATGGAACAGTGGTGAAGAAAGAATAATTGGGCGAGGTGAAGGCTATATATCCATAATTTTTTAGTTAAAAAAAAAGCTTTTTCTATCTGATCAGATTTGGGCAAAGTAGGTAACATTTCTTTATGAGGCACCTCAAAGTTAGGAGCCATAGATTAGGAAAAATGCTTAACAGTCATAAGGGGATCAATCAACTTCAATAAATTGCTCATTAGCAATATTTAGTCCTCATTCACCTGTAATGTTTCAATATTATTTCCATGGTCTTATTCTTTGGGAAGTTCACAGATGCTACAACTCACTCAGCAGTTTACTTGTACAGTTGAATTAAATATCTAGTTCAGTTTCGTGCTCTTAAAATATTCTTATTCCCAGAACAGGATGGCCATTCATGTACAAAGTCTGTTTGCTGAATACCTTAGATCTCGTTTGAATGCTGCACCCTGTCTCCCAACAAAATGCTGCTGGATAAGGTGTGGAGGAGAAATACTTGGTGAAGAGAAGCACTTACAAAAGCATTGCTTCTCCCTGAACACACTAAATGCTTTTCTTGATCTAGTCAGATTACAACATATTGGGAATTTCTTCAATGGGAAAAACTGGGCTGACCATTAGCAAGGTGATGGTGTTGCCCTGGCACACTCTATGCATCAGGATGACATGCATCAAAGCACAGCCATGCCAGGATAGAAGGTGAAGACAGTGCCACAGAAGTCACAGTAGAAGGTATGAATGTGAGATTAATTTGCAGCCTGCAAAATAAATGATCTGGCAATCTATTTTCAACAAGCTAAGAAAAAACATAAGATTGTTGACTATCTTCCCTGAAGCATGCCTCAGTCTACAGGTATTTCAATGACTAAAATTGTTACCTGTCCAAAGTTCACTGGAAGAAGAGCTCCATCTTTGTTTTAGCCTTCTGTGGTAAAAGTGGATTATTTAATGTTGTGACTAGACCATGCTAAGGATGCATGGACATTCATGCAAGAAATTTGCCCTAAAACCCAAAATTTGAAGGATTTTTTTAAGTGTAAAAATTGAAAACCAGTGTCTGAAACACTTCAATCTTTGGGGCTGGTTATATGCTGATCACACATAGTAGGTTTCCTTCACAACCTTCAGTGCATATTGCAGAGCATCCAGAATGTAACATATTATTTTTTGTCTTTCACGCAAAAGTGGATTTACTACAAAAAGTGAAATGCAATTAATCCCTTTTACGGACATCCAGGATAAGTGAACACAGAAAAATATGAAATTTAAATACACATCCAGATCCAAATGTGGCAACTGATCCTTACTTTGGAGATTGAGTGAAGCACGAATACTTCTAAATTGTATGCTATTTGAAGTTGGGATTCCAATTTTGTCTCTGAAAAATCAAGCTGTTTAGAGTATGCTTAAGAAGCTAAAACATTAGAAAACGGCATTCAGAAAACTGATACAGATATTCTATTAAACTTAGAACTCAGTATGATGGAATGGGAGAGAGTGAAATGTATTCAAATCCAAAAGCATTTCCTTTCAGTGATGTGCAAAAATCTAATATCTTGGGCATGCAAACATATGAAATGAAAATATTACCTGGGGGGCTGAATTTGTGAACCATATTCAGCACGATATTATCCAAAATGACGGAAAACAGCAGCAGTGAACTTCAGAGGGAGGAAACATTATTTCTTAATACACTGTGAATCTTTTATCTCTAAGAGTTCCCATTTCCACCAAGAGGTAACACAGCCTTCATGAAGCACGGCCTGAAGACTCACAAATGTTTTGACATGTTACATAGTAATGGCACATAAGTGACCTACATGGCAGATGACTTACTCCTTTTTTAAGTAGGAGAGGTGGAAAGGAAAAGGAGATGGAGGAAATACTCTTTCAAGCTCATTGTCAATCATGGTGTCTCACACATAGGACATTCAGCATGAATATGGACACATGGTCAGGCATTTAGACCTCTGTGAGTATTCATATTTTGGTGCCAGTCTCAATAGTCAAATCTACAGTGCCTTGATCAAGAGGCGACTTTTGGGAAACCACATGTATTTCTGGATACTGTGTTTCACAGTAACCACTCCTCTAGCACAACTTGTTCTTTGGTACCATTTTTACATTACATCTGGTGTGTACATTTTATGGACAGAGATATACAACATGATGCTAAAGCAGAGTGCATCAAAGAGGATTTCTGCTCTAGAGGAAGGACTGAACAATACATTTCAGAAAAGAGAGAGAGACATTTGGTGATATAACTGTGGAATAGCAACGTGCTTGCCAAGGCTGGAAGATAATCTACCAGAACTGCAAAGGGAATATTCTGAAAAACTCTTCCACACTCTGTAGTTGTTACCATTTTGCACAGTGATTTTGACCTAACAAACTCGTCTGTCTTAATATTTTGATGGTTGGTGTTCAAACTGTTGTAGGAAATGCTGTTACTGATTCAGAAAGGTGATCTTTTCCATCCAAATATATTAAATTATGCCAGTGTGGGGTAAAAGCACTTTGAACAACTGCATTTTCTTTCTATCCCCTTCTTTTTTCTAGCTAAGTCTAAAATATTATGCTCCTACAACTGTCTAGTTAAAGCCCTTTTTTTCTGCTGTAATCTGTAACATTTCAAAAAAAGCTAACAATCAGTACATAATATTACACTAAGAAAGTGAAAAACAACCCAGAACAAAGAGACTGCTAGTATGCATGATGGTAGAAAGGTGTGACATTTTCAGCTGTCATGCTGGCCAATCTTAAATTCAATCTCATCCAGCTTCAGTGGATGTATTGTAGGCATTGCAATTAGAAAGCAGGTTGCAGACATGCCTCTGTTGTAATCCACATATCAAGTTACCAGTTATGTGCAGCCATTATTACCTGCTAAACAATTTGATCATCAACACTTAAATTAATGCTTGAATGAAAAACTGGTACCAAATTTTGCCCCTTTTTTTTTTAACCTGGCTATGTCTCTGATTTTCTGGATACTGGGTTTATTTTTATCACAGATGTTTTAGAACAGACCTGTGAATATTATCAGATTTGTTTTAAATAAGGAGGGTTTTTTCTATGTACATCTATTGCTTAATTATATTTGATTCTGTCTTCAGATAAATAATGAAGTTGTGCCACTTATTCAAGAACATTCATCCCAAGGTGTATTTCCAGATATACAGTTTGATTTCTAGAAACACATCAGAGTAGAATTTCAGCTCCACTGTCATTTTGAGGCTGTTTCACCAGTTCTCTCATTTGCAAATGCCAAATAAAGTGCCTCTGCCCATATTGTTTTCTTTTTTGGAACATTCCCTTCCTTCAGGTGACACTTAAAAGCTGGGGAAATAATACTCTATTCCTGTCTCAGATTGCTGTGTAGGTGACCATTACCTTCCAAAATCTCCTTATTTTCAGCAGCAGACAAACTGATTCGTCTGGATAATTTGCATGTCTATTTATTACATTAATTATGATAATTCTTGAAAAATGCTAACTCTTGAAAGCTGTTGTAAACATAAGGCTTATTACATGTAGACTTTTTTTGGCATTTTGCAAATGTTCATTTCTGATTTATAAATAAGCTTGACCTGGAGGTTATTGTCCTCCTCTGAAGTAAGGGGAGAGCTTCTTAAGAAACCTGAGAAAAGATACCTCCTCCCTGTTCCAGATGTAGCAATCACTGTGGTTGTTCCTCATCTGCCAAACAGCACTAAACACATAAACCAAATAAAGGGATTCAGAGGGTGATAATTAGTTCCTATTTCACGATGATGGTTCAGAGGGGTAACAGATGACAGTTTGGTGGTGAACAAGTACCAACAGCAGGGACATATACATAGATATCAAAGACTGTTTGAGGATCATCATGCCTGAAAAAGTGAATACATATTCTCAGAAACTGGCAACTGCAGGCTGGAATACTGCTGGGTGTCTTTTGACATACAAATCACTGACCATATGATGGATGATTCTCATAACTATGATGAGATCAGTAAGATGCTGCTCAGCTTGCCTTAGGTCATCATTACTTGACCAAATAGGTCTTCATGAAGCTGGGGAATAAATGGCACTTTTTGCACTTTTTTCCTTCTCTTTTTTTTTTTTTTTCCCCTTCCCCTCCCCTTACTTTTTAAACTAGGATGTCAAATAACAAGAATTAGAATCAGTCGGTGTTGAATATGATAGGAATGATGCTGGAGCTCAGTACAACTCAGTTATACCAGAAACGTATTTCAAAACAATGCACAGATGCTCATGGAAGTAGGTTAACACATCCTGCAACTTCCTTGTATCTGGATCACTCTGGTGCACTTCTGATTTGCACTTACCAAAACTATCAGCAGATAACTCTTTAATATTGTATGGATTCTATATGAATGGGTAGTGCTCTGGAAGTAAAAGAAGTGTCCTACAGTAGCTATTCATCCTACTGTAGCTATCTATCCTACTGTAAAGCACTGTTGATACTGGTACACGCTGTTGACATTATGAGTGAAAGGCTCAAGACTTCTTCCACGAAAAGGATGATTTTTGACAAAGAATACACGTGCTTCTGTCTAAGTCCCGAGAACATTTGAGTGGAGTAGAGATTTATAGTATTTCTCTTAAGTGGGAATATAGGTTGGGGGAGAGATCCATGAAATTCCTCCACCTCCAAAACCCTGATGCCATATAATCAGACATACACTTGCATAACCTTGGGGAGGAGGATAAAGACTAAATCATCAGCAAGTTATGGGTAGCGATATGAAAGGAGAGCCCAGGTGCTAGACAGTGAGGTAGAGGGCAGAACAAATCTGTTATCTCTAGGACAGAAACATGCTTGAGAGATACTATTAACAACTTCTAAGGTAAAAATGTCCCAATTGTACTTTTTCTGCTAGCAAAAAGAACTCAGACTATCAGTGGGCTGAAGGACCTGCTTTCCAGAGAGAAAAGAGAGAACCAGTACAAACAAGAAAAATTCTATGCATATGCCTGAAATATAGTAGGGCTCCTATGGAGCTCCTATGGAGCTAATTTGGGAATGGAGGAGCACCTTCCTGGTTGTGGAATAAGCCTGACTTCAGGAAGCAAGAAAGCATGTGACTGGTTTTACATGGCAAGAAACAAAGGCAGGCAAATGGGAAACAACTTATGCATGGTCACACAGCAAAGCACAGTTGAAGCGGGATTTCAGCTCCAGGTTTCCACATGCCTTCCTACCACGAAGCCAGCTTGCTGCTTCCACATAAACTGCCTTGCCCTGCAGAGGTAGAACAATGATAAACTAATGCCTTTGTGCAAATGTTGAAGGCACACATTCTCTGCAACAGACAAACGGCTTTGCCACTGCTGCAGGAAGTGTTACACAAGTGGTGTTAACACTTCACGTCCTTGAGTATCATTAATGCTTTTTATTGATATTATGAAGTTCTGCAACAAAAATAATGGGATTTGTCAGGGGCTGTTATAAACCGCCCCTGCTGGATAAATACATAATACATGATGGCAAAGGTCTGATGGGCCTTTAATCAATTGCCTTTCTGAGTCAAATAAATGTCACATTAGACATAAGCCATGTTGCATTCTGTGGGTGCCTCAGCTCCCCTCATCTCACAGACCTGACATCGCCACGGGGAGCTATGGACGCACACAGACTCCTACTTATTTGTAGCAAATATATCAGAGCAAAACTGGAACAGCATGTTGTAAATTACAGATTTGGGACACTTCATAATGAAAGGCAAAGGGGAAAGGAAAGAAATATGGGGACACCGTAGGCATGATAGGTCAGCTCAAATACATTTCCTTGGGAGCTGGCATTGTCATACCACCTTTTGCAGCCACTGCAGCATATCTCATCTTTCTGCCCACAGGGCAGGGTAGAAGGCGCTGTGCCATTTTTTTCTGCACTGCAAAAGTAGTGGGTCAACTTTAAATGTTAAAGTCACATATTTTAGGTCTAGAATCAGGAAAAGAAAGATCTTTCATTGTTTCAGTATGCACCTGAAAAAATTATGAATGTCCATTTGCACTTGAGCATCTCTTTGAAGAAATTCCAACAATCAAAACACTATTCGAAATTAAATTTACAGATTTGTGGGTTGACTTCCTCTCCCAAATATGAAAGAGCTATTTTTCTTACTGTGCTATGCTTTTTTTTTTTTTTTTTAAACTCCAGGAAGCACTTTTACAGTCATCTACTTTCCTCGCTGAACAGGTAGGAGACATGAATTTAAATTGCAAAATGGAGATCTAAAGTAGCACAAAGTCTAGGCATATTTGGACGTGGAGTTCTAAGCCAATTTAAAAGCCCTCATTATTTTTGGCATTCACTAAATATCTCCACCTTGGACATCCCAAAACAGTGGCTTAAAATGCTGGTGGACATTTGAAAAACTTTGGTCTGTCTTACTTAACTATGGTAAATATTATGAAGTGATAGTGCTATATTTCCCTGTATATTGCAACAAGAAGAGTCATTGTTTTAAAAGCACTAGATTTCACTGCCAATATCTATGAAGGAATCCCAGAAAAATGTGAGTTTTTGTTCCAAATGCGCAAAACCATCATGTGTCAGAACCTGACAAAATTAAAACTCAAATGATAACAAACAAACACTCCCAAAGGTTCCTTATTCCCCCAAAAAAGGAAAAAACAAAACTTAAACTATGAAATAATTCATTCTTCCTGTTCTAGGTCTTAAAAACACAATTATCTGAATAAATATAGTATTTTCTTTGGTTAAAAAGGTCACCAAATCAACAACCTACATAGCAGCAGCCAAACGCAAGTGAATAAGACCAGGTGAGAAGAGAACCTTGCATAACATCTTCCAAAGAAACCACAAATAGATTTTTAATAATGATACCGTTAGATGTCAAAGAAAATACAGTGTATTTAATCTACCCAGACAAGAAGAGCAGGTCAGAGAGCACTCAGGATTGGGTAAGGACAAGTCCCATGCCACAGGGTCAAATTTTATCAAGGACAGGTTGCAATGCTAGTTGACTGGTTTTTGTACTTGTTTTGCACTTGCACAGCATGGAATACTATTTTATTCTGACTAAGACCACAACAGCATAATGTCCATCAGAACATGTATACTCCCATATATAAACAGAAATCTTCCATATTGTCATCCAGAAATGCACATATAAATTCCAGATCAATCAATCACACAATGCCACTGAACTAAAATCTGAGCCCCATAAGGTGACACTGCATCAAAATCTTGGACTGCCTTAGCAGAAACACTCAATATTGGGTCTTGTGGTCATGGGGAGCAACAGAAAAGTTTACAAGGACCCTGGCCTAACTTTGATATAACTTGAAGAAAATACACAACTCATACTAATGAAAAGTATAAAATGTTTGGAATAAATACTTACGCAAGAGACAGAACAGGTTCCTTCAGAGAAAGGCCACAAACTGATTGTGAGTGATCTGAGAAGAAAAGGGAGAAAGAAAAAAGGAAATCAAGTTACAATGAACACACTAAATTATACCAATACACCAATGTAAAACAGGGATTAAGAAGACTTACAGGTGGTGGCAATTCCTACAGAGGAGGAAAAAAAAAACAGCAATTGGTGTTTTAAATTCACAAACTGCATAGATCTTGAAAGTTTTGAAACTACCTGACCCCAGAACTATGTAGCTGAGAAAACTGGTAGTGGTTCAGGAGACTTTCAGTCCTGGGATAATTCCAAGCCAGCAAAGACTAAATATTCTCTGGTGGCCTTTCAACAGTCTCCATGAAATAGGCTCGTGGCTCCTATGGACAAATCTCTTATCACAAACACACTGCCAGAGTTGAATGGCATCCTTCTTACCAGTCATGCCAGATATACAGGATTCTGAAACAGAACCTGCCTTCTTGATCCTGACCTTCACAGAAGAGGGTTTAGACTTATTCTTAGGGCTGAGAATGCTTACATTACAGCTGATAGCTGCACAGAAAAATTATGTTGTCTTAGTTCCTTCTGTCACTATAGTACCTTTTGGACTTGATTGATTTGTTAACCTGAGACCCGTAAGGAAAAAAATGACTGCATGAAAGTGGAATGGCCAAAAGTTTGCAAACTTTTGGTAGACTACAGGTCTGCTATGGAGTATCTAAGCTTTATTGTCAACATATTACCAGATTTATTTCCAAAACATATTAACCTGTGATGAAGCAATAAACAATATTAATCAAAGCCTGATGCTCCCAATACTAACAAGAAGGTATACTCCTGTTGGACCACAAAACGAAGGCAGATGCTCCCCAAATGTTCAAAGCTACAAATCAGTCCTGTCCCTACTTCCCTTCACCAAGCTGAAACAAAATTTTTGTAGACAGACCAGAGAGAGCTCTCCATAAGGTTATTATCAGGGGATGAGGAGCACAGTGGACAAAGACCACGAAACCCATGTCTGTGCTACAGTACTTAAGACATGGCCCTCAAATACTGTTTCCTGTCTAGTTACAGGGAGAGATAGAGAAATACAAACCTGACTTGAGATAGTGAAGAAAAAGAGAGGAACTCTCACAGCAGAGTGAGAGGAAAGGAAGGCAGAAAATTTGTTCAGAGTTGTATCAACTATTTGTGAAACCTACGGTCCTGGTAGAGAAGAGTGTGAGAGGAAGCAGTTTTGCATATCTAGTGATTGGTCATCTGCAAGGGAGGTGGAGGAAACAAAGAGCAGAGAGAATCATAAAAGCAGCAGAGCAGGAAACAAGATGCTTACAGCATCCTTCAGATAGGCCACCCAGAGAGGCCCTGTTTAACAGCAAATTTCTCTTTAAAGAAGCTGACTGCTCCCACACGTAAGGAAGACTGGCATGAGACAGATAACAGGATGGACTCTGCCCAGACTGAAAAGCTGAAATGACATAAAATGAAAGGAAAGGCAAGATCAGGCTGGTGAAGAGAAGGTCACTATCTTACATTCAAGAATCCATTATTCTAAAGAACTTTAAGGGGGAAGTTCTCCTGGTGGAAAAAAAATCTCCATCACTAAGCATGTATCCCTTATTCTCCTTTACATTGCTCCTGAAGATTTAACCATGGAAGCCCATAGGCTCATCTGTAATAAATGATATGTGAAGGACTGTTAGTGGCTGGTAGTTGGGTAGTATTTCTTTCACGTTTTTGGGCAGATGGGACAGTGAGCTGCAAAACAAGGAGGAACCTGAGACAAGAGGTCTGAGCCAAAGAATGTGCCTTGGAGGCCCAGAGTTTAAAAAAAAAAAAAAGAAAAAGAAAAAAAAAAGTGGGAGGCATCCAGTATTGGAAAAAAACCCCTGAGAATGGAAAATTTTAGGCTGAGTGGTTAGAGTTTGGCTCTGTTATAGGCAACATAAAACAAGGTCTCTTAAGGGAAAACGTCAAGCAACTTTGACAACATGGATGCCAAAGAATTCTACAAATTACAGATTGAGATTCTGGAGGTGCTGAGTAATGACTTAAACCAACATTACCACCAAATTTGCTGAAAGAAGTGAACGAGATTGTCGTGCCTAATTAAAGCTGTAGGGTAATTTTGGACAGGCACACTATACTAGAAGCTGCAAACCAGAATCTGGCAAATCACCAGAACTGAAACACCGTAATTTTTTAAATGATTGCAATTGGTCTGGACACTTGATTACCAGTTTTGTTCAAAAGAAAATATATGAAAACAAAACTTTCCCTGTAAAGTACTGGAAAAACAAGACGTGTCTGAGGAAGCTATGATTCATTCCAGGTTAGATAACTGCAGAACACGTATGCGGCAAAGAAGTGGGCCAAATCCTGTTCTCACAGCCCTGTGCAATCATGCTAACTTAATTAAAACCATGAGCAGAACCTGAACCATTAAAATGCTGGGGTGAAACATTTTATGATATGGCACTGTTGGTCACTAGAGACATTTAACCTAATTACATTAGATTAACATGATAGATTTCTTAAAGATATATTATTATATAATGACATAAGAAAATGAAGTCTAAGAAAGCTGACCGTTTTCTCCAGGTCACTCTGTTACAAGCAGAATAGGAACCTGTCTCTATTTATGTTGTTTGTTTTCAATCCAGTATGGCTCTCTTTGGTGGAATGGACAAATGGAATCCACCAATCTTTTCTATATTGAATTCCAAGTGTTAATTAATCATTATTACTTGGAAGCTGTTTTGGCCATTGGACAGAATAACCAAGGGCTAATCTTAAGCCTGTCCTTGCTTCATTGTGGTCACTTTGAGGAATATTCTGCTCACTTTGTCTTTCTTTGCTACATGAATAAATTTAATTTAAATCACAAAGACTAAAAGACAAGAAAGGTCTGAACATTAAGGCTATTTAGGAATCTAGTCCTCCCTGAGTTTAATAAGAATAAGGTTCCTAAACATTGAAGAATTTCTATTTATGGGGAGTTGAGATGGTGAAAGCCAGTGGTATGAGTTACATTATACAAGCAGATAACAGATTTATGAGGTTAACTACAATTTTCAAAAGTGACTGAGGCATTCAAGTCAAAGTCCACTGGAAGCCAGTGAAATTTGGGCTGTAAACCATTCAGGGACCTGAGAATATTTTACCTTTGTTAGCTTAAGCATTAGTTCCTTTCAACAAAATTAATATCTTAGGTGCCAAAGACATTTTTGCAATTGGCATTCAGCTGCTTCTTAGAATTTATTCACTAAATGGCTTGAGTTAACCTGCTTCAAGTGCAATTCTGCTCCATTTTTGCAAAATGATTTAGGATCTCTCTGATATACTGCACTACCAAGGTGAGTATTCCTTCAGCCCCAGACTGGGAAGAAGCAGGCTTGAAGGACTGACAACAGATTCAGATAATCCTAAAACGACTGGTCTGCCTGGAAACTTTTTCACCCTTTACTGACATGACCCAGTGAAGGGCACAGCTTTATCATACATAATCTACTCAGTGAATTGGATCTAAGATGCAGTCTTGTTTCCCCTCCCCTTCTGAATGCACTACTCCTGCTATCTAAAATTTAATCCCAGTGGAAGATAAAGAAAATAATTTACTAGAGAATTCCGCGGTTCAGAGGGGGTCAAATGGAGCCAGTGCCATGCTGGGGCAATGCAGTGAAAGAGCAGACTCAGCTGAAATTCAGTGGAGCCCTTTAAATGATCTGAGGGGGCAAAGAGGCTGCACTGCATCTCTGACACAGCAGAGACAGATTACAGCAAAATTAAATTGAGGATTTGAGTGGATATAATTGTTGTTTTTATATATTAATGAATAACAATAATACATGATTCTAAACTGAGTACCAGGTTTGACATTTAATCTGAGCACTCATACTATCCATAAATGTTCATAAACGTCACAAGACCCCTACCCTTTGATTGAATTACAATCTAGTATGCAATTTAGGAAACACGCATTAATCTACATAGATTTATATTTCTGCAGGTTACACAGTTATTTGTTGATTTATACCCTTTCCCCCTAAGTATCCTTTTCACTGAGAACCCAGGAACATACATGCAAATCCTTAATAGGAGAGCAGCTCAAAATCCAGTGACTAGCAGCAGATGGAAACTTGTTTCAGTGAAATCTATACTAATTACCATTTGCCTTTTGAAGTCACCTCTGCTAATGGCCAGCAGAGTTTTAGTCCCTGTGATATCTCCTATTACCTTCACATTACTTCTTACTACAGCCAGCAATCACCTAACATGTTTCTTGGCAATGCTGTGCAATTAAATCACCTTTCAAACAGTTTGCTGAGGAATCCAGAGATGGAAAGTGCTTTAATATTAGGAGTTAATTACAAGAATGCAGAGGAAGGCAGTCAAATGTTATGTTAGCATACCAGAAACATGACAACGCCTTAGCCACTGAGGTCACACATGAGGTAAGGGGCCACATCAGGAAAAGTGACATGGCAACATGGAGAGGAAAATGATCCTCAAGTTCTCTTTTTCCTTGCCTGCCCCTCCCCACCTTCTGTGGTCATGCTACTTGAGGTGGCCACCTCCTCTAGCAGTCAAAATAGATGGAATTTCAGTCACCTGAATTAACAGGCTTCACTGCACAATGGTGTCTACCTAGGGACTGATAATGACACCTACTCAAGCAGTGTGTCACAGCACAGAAGTAGTCCAAAAGGTCCATCAGAGGAAAGCAGTTCTGCAGATCTTGACCTCTGCAGATGCCTAATTCTGCTGCATTTGAAATCAAGCAAGTCTTTGCAAAGGATTGACTGGGCAGATTCCTTTTCTTCCTCTGCATCTTTACCTCTGTGTGACTCCTCAAGGAGGAAGCTCCACAGCCTGGCTCCTGTCCTCGTGGGCTCGTTTAGTCACACAAGACTGAAGAGAAGGGGTGGCTACTCTACCTAACACGAAGGGAAATTACCATCACTTGGTTGAGCTCGTGCTAGGAGAGGGATGAACTGATGGATGGTTTTACAACTGAAAACTTATTGCAGTGAGGGAGAACGTTCATATGGAAGAGGACACTGCAAATTCAGCTCCAGAACCAGTTATATGGCCATGTGTCAACTCTTAATCTACAATACTGGAGAATCAAAATAAAATGATATTTGAGAAATGACAGGGATTTTTTCTATTTACATTAGAACTAACATACATTTGCATTGGTACACACAGATGTATTTTGCTTTGTATCATTAAAGAATCTGAAAAAAATCTACTCAACTACAGGTGCACATGCCTTTTTCAATGCAATAAACAGCCAAACTGTTGTTCTGTAGAGAATGCAATGATGACTTGAGAACAATTTTGAATCAAAATTTATCAGTAATACTTCCATCACTCATTTTCCAAAGACAGAGTATGTTTAGAAGCTACAGTCCACAAAAGATAATATAAAAGGCAAATAACTGTTTCCTCTCTCAAATTTGAAGACAACGCTTTGCAGTTTACCTTAACACATACTGTAAAGGATTTATGACACAACTCAAGCTTGTATTTTCTTTCACTAGTGTATCATTTAGTGTCATTGTTAAATGTGGGTTAGAAAATTTAGTCAAAGGAGCCTTTTAATTTTTTTTTTTTTGTAATTAAGAATAGTTAAAAGTTTAGCCTTGTCTTTTTCAAATTAAGAAATATGTAGTGAGAAAAGAAGACTTTAAATGTGTGATACACATGCACACACATAAAAATGCTTTTATAAACCAGAAACTTCACGGACCCTAAACTAGAAAATACAAAAGAAAAGTCTTATGGAATAGATGTTTCAGCACACTCTGTTTGCCAAGAAGGCTGGATAATATTATGTTTTGATAAGACAAAAAAAATTAATCCAATCAAAATTTGGACTTTCATGTATAAGTAAGCTAATTCAAAAAGACATCAAGCTGACTCATACCACAGGTAACTCAGCCCAAAATAAGTCCTAACAGCTGTTCTCAGTGAAAACAATGAGATAGATGAAATAAGAAAAGTAATCTCTTCCATTTGCAAACTGAACTATAATTAACATCCTTTGAACTCTCCTGCTCCCTAAGAACTTCAGTCAAGAAAAGTCTCTATACAAAGCACCACCTCTGAGGAAAATATCTTTAAAAGAAGAGCAAGAGAGCTCTCTGGAAGCAACAGTGCATTACAGCTTTAGTTGCTTTAACAGGCTCAGGGTGAGAGCAAAGGTAGCCAAAAGTGAGGAAAAAAATGTTAAATAGATTCTTGTTTCCTAATGTAAATGTAGTATTTCAAGCATGCACCTTGACTTAAAGATGGCCTGAAACAGTACTACTTCTATGTTTCAGTAACTCTAACCACTGATTACATCTTTGAGGAATTTGTAACAATATGTTGGAACTTAGCTTTGAAACCTTAAATAGAAGAAAACAGAAAACATCTCTACCTGAATATACAAAGATATATACCTAAAAGTTCTGCCTTTCAGGATCATACCTTAAAAATTATGTCTTGCCTCTGCTCACACCTGTAGGTGAATTTTCTGTTCTGATGGAGTGTGGATGAACTGGCAGCTCCCAAGTTAGATCTGTTGCCTTACACCATAGCCACATCAAATCCTGCTCTCCTTATTGCAACCTGGATAAGCAGTGAAGCATATCTTCTGCTTCCCTGCCTGGAGATTTGCAGTTCTAGTGCATGGTCAGTGTTCCCTGCACTCTCTCAAGAACCTGTTCTGAATTCAGCAGTTCTAAAACTGGACAACATAGCATAAGAAAAGACAATCAAATAATACTGAATTATTTAGGCAGACTCAACTTCAGTAACCAAAATGTTAAGCTGAGCAAATAAGGTATTAGGAACTAAATGCATCTTTATTAATAATAGCAATTAGTGATGTTACTATTAATAAGGAGATAATTACTATGAAATCTAGTGATACATACAAATAGGTTACTAATGTGAGGAAGTGACCCTGGAAAATGAGTTTAAGTTATTGGTTGGGAGCTTTCTATTGCTAATTATGATTTTCTTTCTGGGTATTAATGTTCCTCTAGCACAATCTGATAAATCTGGCACTGTTGTGATCACTTCTCTAAATGGTGTCTTTGGATCATATGTGGTCCCAAGAGCCATGACACCCCACTCCATATAATTTATTTCCACAGTGAGACGTGCTGACTCCCCATAATATTTCTTTCATTTTAATGTCTGACTAACATTCAATGTGGGACATAAGTACTCCGATATATCATTTTTCCCTGATGGCACTGCAGATCAGAACTAAAGGGCACTGGCTGAGTTTGTGAGTGCCACAATGCTCAGAGAACAGGTTGGGCTAGGGTGGGGGGCACTGCAAGGGGAACTGCAAGGGACTGGAAAGTTGTGCAGGGATGTGGGGGTCTGCATCATCCATGGGTGCTGGGGGGCAAAGAGTATGAGCAGAGTTCTGGCAAGCCTCAGGCTGGGCTTACATTGAACTTTAAAAATCCAGCTTGCTCGCTTTTTGGTGAGAGCTGGTTCAGGACTAGAATATGGGGGTGTCTGTAAAATCAGGAGCAAAGTGGCAGCAAGATCATTAAGGAAAAGTGTGAGCATGTCAAATCCATCGTCACAATCATTTAAAGAAACTGTCAGGATGTTTTCCTGACTGCCTATCCAGTAAAGAAATCAGAACTTGACTATATGAAGACCTGTACGAAAAGCTTAACCTGACAGACACTGTCACAGAAGAACAGTAAATCCTTGAAGGATAAGATAGCATATGGTTTCTGCTCTGTTTTTTACAGTGTGTGCTGCTTCAAACATGAACTGTGTTCTTGTGACAGTATGCAACATTTGGAACAAGACTAAAAGCATTGCAGAAGTATTTCACTTTTCTTTAAACCCCTGCAGACCCACTGAAGTCACCAGGGTTATGCAGCTGTACCTCTGTATGCAGTATTAAGTCTTCGGCATCTACAAAGAAAAGTTAAGTATGAGCTTTTTCTGAGCTTTCCAGAAGGAGAACCAATTTCTTTTTTCCTAAAAGGCCATAGTCAATACTTTGGAATTTATTTTTCACCTGTTTCTTCTCACTTTATGCCTTTTAAAATAAATCAAAACTACCTTATAAAGACTCACTAAAAAGGCTTCTGGGAACAATACTCTCCATTTCATATTTGGTACGAGAACAGTGTACTCTGTAGAAATGCTGTTCCTTTTGTGACGCATGCCCTGACGACTGAGTTTCAGAGGAACTAAGTTTTTCATTGCTCTTTTATATGCATGGCTGAAGTATCAAGAATGCAGTCTCTTATCACTGAATCTGATCCCTCTTATCAGCAAATCTGATGGTATTTTATAGGATCCTGTTTCTAATTCTAAGTTTTACTGCTAATGTGTCCAAACCACCTCCCCTCTCTTGAATCCTTGTTGTATCAGTTTAACTTTGACATGCCTCCCTCCCTGACTCTCATGACCTCCCTGACCCTCTCTGACCACCTACATGACGCTGCAGGAAGGGAGTTTAGGTTGTGTGACAGCAGACGAGCTTAGATGGCACATTTACCAACTCTTCTACCTTAACTGGAGTACCCATCTGATAATATAGATAGAGGACAAGACAGGGTAGTCGACTGAATCAAATTATTTCAAAATGTAACTGGAGGGAAAAGGTATAAGTCCCAGTCAGACATAATATAAAAGAAGTCACACTTGTGAGTAGCTAGCACCTTCTCTAGAAGGACTCAGCCTATGAAGCAACACTTATGTTACACTCCTGAACTTCCCCTCCTGAACAACCAAACCATCTTGGGCTGTCTCAGCCTGGCAATTTCATTTGCTGACCCAGTCAACAAGTAGAAATAATACTGATAACTGAATTATGGGATATGTTTTGTGACTGTCTGAATTATTTCTTCGGTTTTTCAAACTTCCCAGTTTTCCCCAACGCAGTACATCTTATCCATATCTATATAGCTCCAGAGAGCAATTAACATACCCTAAAGCTGTGAAATTCATTATACATAGTCTCAGAAGCTTTATTTGTAAAAAAACCTAAACAATCCACCAACGAGCTGAACATCATTTTTTACTTTATAAGGGTAATTGTCCTTATTCCAATTTTATGGAATGAAAAAAAAAGGAATAAAGAGAAAGCTAAACTAATCTTGAAGCTGATCAATACTAAAGCAGAACTAGAAAATAAACTCACATCTTTTGATGCCCAGTTCAGAGCCTGTATCACATCAAATGAGAAGAAAAATCCTCACAGAAACCTGAAAAGCCACCTGCATGCTCCTTTCAGCGAAGAAAAGCCAATCCCTTTGATTGCTGAAGCCAAACCAAACAGCAGATACAGAGATTTTACAGTCTCTTAGTGGTGATCCATAGTTTATGCTACTTATCAGCCTTCCTGTAAAGCTAAATGTCCATTTCACAAAGACAAAACCAAAACTAAACAATTCCAAGAACTTATCCAAACTCGGTTTACATAGTTCACTGCATCCATTCAATTCAGAAACATAAACCCTTCTTTATGGGTTGGATTTAAATATAATCATCACAAAATTTTCCCAGTTATCTAAAAATGCAACAACTTACCATGATCAAAAAGAGGTTTATAGGTGAGTCAGTTTAAGAAGCAGCACAATAAACTGGCTTTACAGTCTAAGAACATGTCACTTCTATAGATGGACCCCCATCTCATAAGCGATTGCAGAACTATATTCAGGGTTAGTTTGGGAGACAAGTAGGTAGGGGAGGAAAGATGCAAATCCAATGGATACTGTATAGCATGAGAGCAATGCTAGCTTTATTTTGCAACCCATTATTTTCATACAAACATAAATCAAAGAGATAAACTATGCCAATTTCTTCATAGCTGACTTGTTACAGGATATTGTGAGTCTTCATTAATGACTCCTTGAGGTTGGATATTACTGTGATTAGGAGTTGGGAGGATAGAGGTCTGAGACCTTTCAAAGGAAACATTTTGTTCAGAACTGCTACAAGAAAATAAAGTCAGCATTACAGTAACTTTAACAACCCAACCAGGATAAAGGTTGGGTTCATGCAGACAGTGCTTTTGCTATTTTAAATGAGGGAGATAAACTTCATGTAAGATGGGAAGCTGAGATAACCAGTATTCGGTCTCGGAGATCAGAAAGCTGTCAGCTCGAGAAATATGAATATCTGCGGAAACGCTCTGGACAAGCAAGGAAGGCAAAATTATTAGCAGGTGGCAAAAAAAAACCCGCCCAAACACTTTAAAATTGGGATCTGATTCCCCCCCAGCTCCTATCTGCTTTCACCACAAAATCTTAGTTTCCTTATTGCCATAAAACTGAGATTAAAATAACAAACGTCCTTAGAAAGTATGCTGTGAGGGGATGCATTTTAAAATAAAGCATCTTTTTTCTTTCATTATCAACTCTATCATTTATCATCTCTAGCTTTTATCAGCAGCATCTATCACTTGCCACTGTGGCAAGGTCAGAGACAAGAGACCCCTTTGGAATCTCCAGTAGTGCAAGGTATCTGGAAGAGGTATCACCATATTGTGGTCAAACTTCACTGGAGAATTCTAAGTTAACCATGTATTTGAGAACAACTAGAGAGTTTCCTTATTCAAAGCACTCAACAATTTCCATTTCAGTGCAAGTGAAATGGTGAAAAATACTGAGAAATGTCTTATGTATTCAGAGCTTTTTACTGCACAGAGATATCAACAAACCAATCTACACAGCTTAAGAACTAAGGTCATGTCTCCATCCTGAAAGAACCTTGAAGAAAAGTTATGTACTAGACTAGTGAGAAGACTCTATTTACTAGGAGAGCTATACAGAAAACCCCTGTGTTTCCTCAAAATATGTTTCCTTGGGGACAGGTCAGTGGGAAAACATACCATGTAGCCTGGGAGATGTCATCGTTTTCTAGCTTCAACGAAGGGAAAACCATATGAGCAAACAATCCCCCCACCATGCACACCATACAAAAGTGATCTCTGGGAAGGGTTTAATGGAATCAGATTGTCAGAACGATGAAGCTGAAAAAGCTTTTACAGATTACGTCCACGACAAAAACTTTAGCATAATGTATATAGTGCAGAGTGGTTTTTGTCATGGCAAAAAGGAAGGAATATCATTAATTTAGACACTAAGTGTAAAGTTCTGCTGAAAATCTCCATGAGATAAATCAGAGAAATACAGCCTTGACCAGACAAATGGAGCCAGGGAAGTCCCAGCCCTTGTTAGAAGTTATCGAAAGTGCCATTGAGTTTTTAAAGTCTGTCATCTCTGGTAGATGATAGGAAAAGGGTTGGTCTGTTTTCTTCAGATCTACAAGCATCTGGCTACAGTCTTGCTGGGGCATATACATGATTGGAATCGAAAATGAGCTCTTTTAAAAGTGCTTCTTAAAGGGACCCTATTCACACACAGTACTTTCTCCCCAAATCTTTTATGGGAAAAAAGCTCATTATGGTCACACAGACAAATGCTGTATAATCTTTCACCCTGTCCACTAGCAACGTGTTCAATCCAATTTACAGCACTTCCCGCTATTCTACTTCTGGACTCCCCACACAGCTCTCCTAAATGCATACCCCATCCTGACCCACTGCTCCCCACCTGCTGCTCTTTCAATTTCAGGCTTCCCTGGAGCACTGACTGCCATTCATGCCTAATAGCAAGGTGGAGCAACTTGATTAGACAACTCTGAAAAGTGAAATTTCTGAGTCTTTTTTAGACACAGAAACACCATAATTAAGACATGTAGCATTGTATGTTGGAATGCTCTGAGACAGAGATGAGAACGGCCTTCACTTCAGGAAATGTCATTTTGTACCCATGACAATATATATTCATCTGAAAAACAAAACTTTCTGATTGAAGCTCCTTTAAACACCTCAGCTTGCTGAGAGACCTATCTCTGCTCTTTGCATCCACTTCCATGTCAGCACTAAGGGCAATAGGGGCTGGCAATTAGGAGAGAGAAATTTTCAAGGAACAATTTACTTGGCAAATTCATGCCCTTATCTGCTTCTAGAGGGTCCGTCTGCAAATTGCAATTTTTTTCCAACACAGCCTATTTTTTTCATCTACCTTGGCCAATTCTGCTCACTAAACATATACAATCTGCTTCAAATACTTGACATTCGGATCAGGGCTGCAAAGGTGGGATCAAGCAATGCAATAGACCTTGTCACACAACTGATGTACAGCACTGTTTTTGCATCCTGACTGGATTAATGTTAAACCATTGAACCCTCAAACCATGTACTTAAGCCCATGCTTAACTTCAGATGTGTGAATGCAATGGGATTCAAGCATATAATTAAAATTTAACCTTTACTTCCTTAACTTTAATCTTTATTACCTTAACAGAAATGGACCTATGCACTTGCTTAAAAGGTTTGCTTTGAAAAGACCACTTATAGAGCTGAAGTTAGAATTGGGAAGAAGAGATGAAGACATCATTGTGATTTGGATACATTCAGGATTAGATGAGAGAAAAATATTACTACAAAATTATAGAAGATGGTAACTTGTTTTGGAAGACAAAAAGCATTTTTGATGCAATACTAGATTTACTAATACTCACTCTATGGCTTTCTAGTTAGGGATGCAGTTTGATTTTCTCTCATTATTTTTCTTTAAGTTAGTCTTATATGTATGTCCATCACCATTTGGAGAACGTCAGGGCAGTTCCTGGGCTGATTCCTTTGCCTGCACAAGGCAGGTAAGAAGCATGTGCAGAAAGCCATCTCTCACAGCACTTACCACTTACAGGGAAAGTATGTATGTGAGCTGATAGTTCAGTACCTGAGAGTATATGAACATGTGATTTTTCAGGCAGGCCGTTTGCTTTGACTAGAGTAAAGCCTGCCTTGCTTGAATGTTTGCACAAAGCAAACACACGAAGGGTGTGACTACAGCTGGAGCATCCTCATTTGTAAAAGTAAGTGAATACTCACGGACTTTTTGTCTGCGCGTGTGTTCATGTCCACACAGTTGTTCTTTTATTAGGTATAAGTGGCCTTTCTGGTTGACTCTGAGAAACAGTGCATCAGTGCTCACCGCAAGGACACATTCACGTCTACCAGCTTCCCTCATCTGTCAATATGCCCGTGCACAGGGCAGGAGCAGGGGTGAATCAGAAGGACTGAGTGGGACTGACAATAGAGCTTGCATCAAAGGTAGTATTTCTCTGTCTCTCTGAAATGCAGGCATTTTACAAGCCTTTCTCCCTGAAGGAATTAGGATTAGACTTCAAAGCTGCAGAACAAAACAGAGTCATACAGGCACACAATTATTGGACTAAGTCCATGGACAATGATACCAAGGGGTTTAACGTTCATGAGATCTTTTCAGGCTATTGTAGTATCCTTTCTGTCCTGAGAGTTCTCTTGCCAGCGAAAGCCTCCAACCCCTCTGGTAGCGGCCGCAGCATTAGCTGGTGTGACAGCACCATGTGTCCCCAGCCTCACCGGTGGTATCATATTCCCACTAGAAAGATTCAGTATACATCTTTCATGTTTCTTAATAAAGGAAAGGATTACAAGGTACTAAGAGTATCAGACATAACCCCACCAGTCCCTCTTTCACCCCAATTCTCTTCTCCCAAGATACTCATTACATCAACTCTAAATTAATTTATCTTAGGTAAACAGCACAGAAGTATTATAAACAGAATCAACTCCTCTTCAACTTGCAACACTTCTTTTCTTTTACATTCTTTACAAACAGAAGTGGAAAAAAAATAAAATATGTACATAACAGCAAATGTTCTCTCACTATTTTTCTTTTTTTTTTCTGTTTTTTTAGACTGTTTTTATCTTATATAAACAGTGGTGATGGAACTATAAACACCATTATTCCACCTCCATGTTAATACTCTTATTATCTTGCATAAACAGAACTGAACGAATATGTACATGACACCAATCAATCCTTAGGAAAAAAAAAAAGGAGAGAGAAGTTTTTATCTTTTATAAACAGCGGAGGAAGAACTTAATGAATTCAAAATGTAGTTTTCCTGTTTATACTATTATGATCCGAAAGTAGAAACCAAATGATGTATATTCAACATCATGCAAGCAGTCAGTTATGAAATACCTTCTGCTGACTTCAAGAGTAAATGCAGCACTTGTGAAATCTGCAGGTCTGAGGGATTTGAAAACCAGTGGTCTGACTTTAACTACAGAGCAAGGGATGCACTGTTTTCTTCCATGATACTTTTGCCAAAGTTCTTCAGTCCCTTCCTCGAAGTGCCACCCAAGATAAAACAGAATAGCTCAATCTCTGTGGTGAACCCTTAGTACTTGGCCCTTCTGGTGAGATTGCCAGACATAGGGAGGTAATTAATATAGATGGGTTTTGTGTAATTTGGATACCTACCATCAGAAACTGGGCTCAAACCCCTAAGTCATTTCACAGAGGCCACCCAACAGCTGTTCAACAGTAATGACATAATGACTTTGGGGCATGACTGACCTAGGTCAGACTTAAACATGTAACTTCAAGCTGATAGGCTCCATATGTCAGTACTAATCCCCATAACCACCCACGCCTTCTGCCTTCTTATTTTTGTGTGTGCTTGCTTCTGGCTGATCTTCTAAAGCCCATCTCCGAGCCTCCGATATATACCTCATATATCAGCCTTAACCAGCACGAAGTATAGTTTCAGGTTTTTTCCCCCTCTACCTTTCCTGTGGTGGAGCCTGTTTTCCTTTGCTTCAGTCATGCAGTGTCTACCTCCTTCTCATCCTAAATTGCCAGCAATGGCAACTGGTTTTCCCACAGAGGATGCTTAGAGAAGATTTTTTTTTTTTCCAGGGCCTGTCCCTTTTCAAAAAAGGAGCTGCTCTTCAGATTGATGATGCTCTTCTCTGCTGCTATCCCTTGCAAAAGCAAATATGCATTTTGTTTCAGCCAGTCTGTGTATAAACATAAGCTGGGGTCTCCTACATAGCTGGGTGCAACTGGCAGCCCAGGTGGTCAGCCTCGCATTTCTTTCAAAAGCATTTATTCCCAGGTTCCAGACCTGGGAATAAAGTTGTATCCTGCTGCGCCACTCCCCACAAAGTTAGGACCTTTGCACAGGAAGAGAAGATCACTTGAAAAATTAGAACCCAATTCCACTGTACAGATTTTAACAGGATGCATGGTCTGAACCACCCGCTAAAGGGCAAAAATCTCTTCTATGGGTTACTCTATGTGCTAAGGAGCATGAAGGAAAACCTCTGTAAGAAAACTCAGGGGAATTAGGGCCAATCAGGGAATGCAGAACCCCTCTGTTTAGGAACTAGAAGAAAGAGTTTTGTTTGGCAGCAATCTGCTTTGCTGCATCTCAGACTGTGAAAAGAATTTCCTTAAAATAATAATTGCTCAGATAATGGTGATGCAGTGATCGTGAATATAGAAACAGTGTTGTCCCCCCTTGTTTCCCTCCTTTCTTTTCCTTATATTTAAACTATTTTCTATATTTGTACATACTCTGAGACCCAGTTAGTGACCCTTCTGCTTTCTACCAGAGAAAAGCCCTGACATGCAAAGTTCTCACAGGGATGTTAAGTCTACATTCTGCAGCCTTTATATAAAGAGGCTTCTTTAAGCACCAAATTAAACACGCAGGGAGAAGTAAGGCCTTTCAGAGGAGGGTAGCCAAAAATTGAAGAAAAAAAAAACATATTTCACCATTTGTTTTGAAAACACCAAAAATGATTAAAACATATTATAAATGAAACCAAACTAAGAAAAAAAAATCTTACCATATGAACAAATTCCCTGCCAAGTTCCATTTTTAAATCAAAGCCATTTTAGGATCATATGTTGAAAAAGAGAGTCTTAAACTAACAAACTTATGTAATGGATTTAAAAAAACTGCACAGACGTGCTTAACTGAAATTGCCAAATCTGTTTGGACTACAGGAGAGGAGAGAGAAGGAGGAAAGGGAAGGACGTATAAAGGTTTGGGATTCATCTGTGCAACTGCCCCCAAGTTGAGACTCCCTTTGAAGTTGGTTCCAGCTTTCAAGGAGCCAAGAAAGATGACTCACTCCATTCTAGTTTCTCCCCCTGCCCCCGTTCAGTAGACCTCAAAGTTTGGGACAAATACAAACGGGCTTCCTTACCCATAGTAAAAATTATGAACTTATATGTGGATAGCAAAGGGAGAGAAAAGGGAAAGAGATGGATAAGTGAGAAGTGAGATACAAAGACTCTCAAGCAAGAAGTAACAAAGCTTAGGGAGCTTCTTGGGTTGGTGGGAAAATATAGACTATAAACCAGGACGAGATTAATCAAGTGGCAATCAAAACACTGTTAAGTATCATGAACAGAAAAACGTAAATGACAATTAAATACTTGTATATCTAGCCCAGCTTTTGGATAGCTCTTTTCCAGCTAAGAAATATCAGGCTTTGCTTTAACTAAGAGGATATCACTGCATTTTTCTAAGCAAGTATAAGAAAATACAAACCGCAAGAGAAAGGACTACTCAGCCCATTGTGTTGCAACTGAAAAGGCAAAACCAGAGGTCTCATCATGTCAAACAAGGACTCCCTGCTTCAAGCACTACATGTCTTCTGTCATCCTGAAAAGCATCCTGGATACTCCAGCCCTACACAACAACAATTCCACAACTTCCATGACCTTTCCTCTGTGAAGAATTGAGACATGCAGCCTGCCTTGTACCTGTTCCTTTGAAATTCTCCAAAGGCCAAGTGGAACGCCCTCTGACCTACTCAGGTGCACCTGCTCCTCGATTCATGCCAAATTTTGGGTGGCCAGGAAGGCCTGCTCACCCTCTCTCAGATTGCCCAAGAGAACTTCCAAGTCTTCCTAAGACATCTGACACTTGCCAAGGTCAACTAGCAGGTCTCTTTCTTTCCCCTTCAACAGGTTCTTCAATCAAGTTTTGTTCCTTTAGGATTTCAGCATCAGCAATAACAACAAAATTACATCTGCATCTGATGGCTGCATGGCCTTGCTTTCCTGGCACGTTTCAGCGCTCACTTTCCGGTGTTCAGACAAGATTCTGTCTGGATCCAGGTTTAAAAAGCCCTTCAGAGTCCGTAGCTGGTGAGGTGGTTTGGGGCAGTGTCCTGATTTAAGCCTCTCCCTGTACTAATCTGACAAGAATGCTGTAAAGACCAAAGGGTAAAGAGTTATAATTGCTTAGTATCATAATTATAGGAGGGCAAAGGGGGTTCTGCTGCTTTTTAAAAATTAAAAATGTGTTCAAGTTCAAGAATGCTTCTCTGTTAAATTTACACAGAAAAATAATCTCAGCTCATAATGATGAACAATGACTTAACAGGAAAAATAAATCACAGCCAGAAGGCAGGTCACAGGACTGTGCAGTCAGTAGAAGACATAAAATATAAGAAAAGTTACAATAGGACCACAATAAAGTATCCACATTTGATGGCCTAAATTACTCTCTCTGTTAACTCCTGTACAACCCAGACATCTTCAGATGTTTCTCCACGTCACACGTCTGCAACTACAAGGCCTAAGAAACAATTGTTGGTGATCCATTCTCTATTCTGCTACCTTCCATGAACAGCATGGGTGCAACCTAGGGAGAATTCACCCATCTTGGATGAGGGAGTTCAGAAGTCACCTCAGGAATGTCTCATTACAATCGGATTTGCAGACTGTTTATACAGGCTCTTCTTTAGATTCCTTGCTTAGATTAAGGTCCCTGCATGTGAGGCACTGAAGACAGGGCTTCCAGGGAGCTGTCTCTCCCAGCATCACCCAACCACTGCCTTGTGCTGACAGGTACATTCAAAGGGCATGATGTTTCCAGTCTCATTTCTCCAAAAGCAAAGGCTGGATCAACAGTTTCTTGGAAGTTCCCAACAGTAAGTGGCCATCAAGTCAGGCTGAGGAATGTCCAATTTGAGTGTAAGTATTGTTTTGTGCCCATAGCTTTAACCTAGGAATTACCAAGTGATATTAAGGTTGGACATGATCTTGCAGGTATTTTCTTTTAATGATTCTATGGTATGCCATATGCTATTATCATCCCCAAAGGGAGGAGTTGTATCAGGTGAGCCTGGCCACTGATCCTACCCAAATCTTTTAAACAGTTTGAGAAATCACTAGGGACAGTGGCAATGAAACAAAATGCCCGTGCTAAATCAACCTCTTCTCATGGTCTTCCCACAGCAGGAACAACATGCTGGTAAGTCATTATTTACTTCCCTAACCTATAAACACCGTGCATCAGATTAAGCACCCATGGGGTTTATTATAAGAAAAAGGAGACTGGGACATTTGAGCTATACTAAACAGCAAAATATCAGCAAAACAAGAGACTGAAATACGCCTTCATTTACATTTCCATTTGTATAAAACCTTGTATGTTGCACAGCTAGAGGATGAATTTTGTTCGAAAGGTTTTAGATGATTGATCCTAGAAGGTCCTAATGCTCTTGTTTTTTACCAGCTTCCAAGGAAGTTGTGGTGCTCAGCACCTTATCATAATGACATGGAAAGAGTAATGCATATTCTGATCTTCAAGATTTCAAGTTCCAGTATAAAAAAAAAGTAATGGGATGCACCCTTTTGTTCTTTTGTTTAATAAATGAAATAATAACAATAAACCAAAAGTACTACTCCCTCAGCTTCAGTTCACCTTTTATGCATGTATGGAAGTGTATGGAACAGCAGGGCTGTTCTGGAAAAATGAGTCATTTCCAGCTGGGGCAATGTAAAAATAAAAAATTGTGATTTGGTCAAGAGAGTGATATCTCTTCCTTTCTCAAAGCAGTGTTTGCTGCCCGATATGGGAAAGCTGTGACTCAAATCTCTAAATGCTTCTGAAAACGTGATAACTTGCAATGGAATGTGCAAGCACTTACTTACAGCCACCTCTTTAAACATAAGTAGAGAAGGAAGTGTGGTCCAGGGGCTAGTGAGGCTTTGCAAAATCATCACAAAATTCCACTAGCCCCACGGTGAAAAGCAGTTAGCCTACAGCTATCTGGCACCATGGGCCTGATGGGTCGGTGAGGAACAACAGTGGTAAAGAGCAAAGATCTTTTAAGCCCTCCATAAACAACCTGACAAACACCAAACTCCCGACATCCCTGCACCCCAGAGAAAACTGAAATTTTTCAAGACTCGTTTAGAACAAACTACTAAGAAACAAGAACACCTTGGCAGTATCCTTGGAAGTCAGGGTAACTCATAGTGAATCTCAGGGCAAGTTCGTGTGAACACTTCTGACCAGTTGGAGGAGAACTTGGTTTTCCACAGGGCTAAAAAAGCATGAAAAAGTACAGTAGAAGACAATTAAAATGCATCACCACACTACAGTGATGCTGTGTTCTTTTAATGGGCCCATTCCTTTAACAGATGTTTGAGCAGTGGACTGCAGCCTACTAGAGCTGAAACCCACAGAAAACGGACGCGTGCATTGTTCAGTTTTTGGAAAGTACTCCGTGGCCTTTTAGAGTCGTGGTATAAATGCAAGCCATACCTGATCCCAACTCCCAGGAATAATTAAGAGCCAGTGCCAACATCTATTCCAATTCTGATTTACAGTTCTTGTCAGTATAAATACAACTGTCCTTCTCTGCCAGGAGAAGGGTGAACTGCCTTACAAAAAAAAATGCAAACCAGCCTGATCTTTTACCCAGAACACTGCTGAGTAACGAATCCTTTAACCATGCCAGTTTGGGAGGCAACAACAAAGGAAACAGGCATTTTCTTCTGGGAAGTGTTGCATATTTGGACCCTGAATCTTCTTCAAACTTTAAAAATGCTGATGGAATTACTGAACTCTTTCTTACTAAATTCATACAATGAACTTTTGAAAAAACTTTGTTTAGACATACAATGCATTTTGCTAGGCCTATGACACTAAGTGACAAAATACTCTGTTCAACACAGTTCTTAAACAACTTACAGTCCAGTTTTGAAAACATAAACATTCAAAGGAGTTTCTACCATTCTGGGTATTTAGCTAAGCTGAACTTCCTAGAACTTTAGCTAGAAGTACTCAGAGGTTAAATGGACATAAAACAGATGAAGAGCCTGGAGCAATCTTCAGAAAAGCTGGTCCCATCAGTCAGCTTTGCCTTTGATTTCAAGAAGCCAGCATTAAATGTGGGATTTCATTCTCTGCTTTAGAAGACACTCCATTGTATGATCTAGTAATTTTCTGCCTCAGTTTCCCCTTGACACTAGGGAATAAATTCAGTTGTAAAATAAACTGTTGGTTTTAAATTATGTCACTCTCTCAAGAAAAAAAACCCAGATCCCTACAACACACTTCAAAGACAGGAGAAGACTGAAATTCCAGCAGCCCTAAGACAGTCAATATCTCAGCAAGATACTGAGAACCTTAGCATAAAGTCTGTGCCTCTAGTGAGCTTCCTTGCAACTTCTGTTCATATACTGAGAACCAGGAATCCTTTGGAAAAGAAAAACCAGATCAATATAGAAAAGAAAGATTCTGAAGGGAGCTTAAAGAAATCTTGTCTGCTGCAAATCTTCTGTTGACCATTGAAGCATGAAGTTTAAATGTTTTCAGCCAAACCTTTAAAAATACCTATAGATCTCCCCAGGGTATCTTGTCCTTTTCAAATCTAATACCAGGATAGATATACTGCATTAGGTACAGAACACCAGATCAGCATTCCTGCTGAGCAGATGGAGCACAGATGGAGGATGCACCTGACCTCAAATGCTAGAGCAAAAGCAATTGGTATGACTTAGAATCAGTTCTAGGCATTTGGATGTCAAATGTTGCTGCCACCCAGCTCTCTATCCACCACTGCTACAATGCCACCTGAAATACTCACAAAGCAGATTTTGAAGTGCCACGGTTCACATTTCAATAATAAACCAAATCATAAGTGGTGAAGGGTTTCTTGAAAATGTTTGGTAATAAACTGTTATGGTTCAGAGGTTCCTTCAAAAGAATCACAGATATTAGTAGAGTTGGGATAGAGCAGTCAGGTTGGGCAGATCACTTTACCTACCACATCAGTACAAGCTGTCTGCATTCATGAGTCAAAATTCCTGGCTTTTCTACCCACCTGAAGTGAATCTCTCTACCACAGCAGAAACTGTATAGCCAGAGAAACCTGGGCTTTCTCATGACCCCCTCAGCCCCCACGGCCCCAGATTCTGGGCTCATTCTCTTCACCTTTTTAGGTGCTTGTATAGCCCACACCAGGCATCTCTCCATTTTTGCAGCAATTATTTTTTAAAGCACCCTTTATAAATTAGAGAGATGAACATAGAGGTGGTAAATGGTGACACATTAAAAAACTACGGCTAAGGTTTGCAATTGTATTTTGCTTCCTATTTCCTAGGAATTCAAACCAACTTTATCATCCACTTCATCTGCTTAAGAAGAGTGGAAGCTGAATTACCCAAATATCATGCGAAACCACTAATAAGTATTTAGCCAGTCAAAGGTTCAGATTATGCAGGCATTTTTCACTGGAATAAACAGGTATAAAGGATACAACCCAATTTGAGATAAATGGAAATTATTCTGTATCCTAAACCAAAATAAAAATTACTGAACTTGAAGCTTTAAGTGATGCTTGGACTACAATCTGCTTATTCTGAAGTGCAAGCACAGGACTCAGTGTCATTTCCGCTATCACTTTCTTGTTTTCTTCTTTCTGTACTACATACCATACGTTGGAACATGTCATGAAACTGAGTATCATCTGGGTGCATACAACTAGGACGACTTGAGATTTTTCCAATAGAACATATGGCCATTGGAAGATGCCTATTTATCAAAAGTGAAGCACAGAAAATACAACAATTTCAATGAAATTTTGTTTAGAGAAAAAATTGAATTATCTGCTACAATCAAGTCAATATTGCATCTCAATATTACACCTTCTAGAGAGTTTTTTATTCAGATGGGATTGCATAATAGAAATTAAAAATAAAAGTAGAAGTCAGAACAAATGTAGTAAGTTTTTAATGGACTATCAATTAATTTTTTGGAGTAAAACCAGGGGCCCTTATGCCAGAAAAGGAAGAAAACACACACCACCCCCCTTTCCCTGAACCAACCCAGAGAATCCTACAGTGCTGTGAAAACCTGAAAACGAATTCTCTCCGTTCATGTCTAGTTCTGCACACATGCTAAAAGAAATAAAAATCAGTTCAGCTTTGTTATGCAAATGAGAGTGGGACACTTGGAGATAGGTCTGTATTTCCTAAATGCCACGGATGCCTGCAATGTTTCAGGATCATCTGGGGGGTGGTAAGAAGAGAAAATAACATAGAAGACATACTGTGACTTAGAGAACTGGGTATACAGGACCTCCTGCCTAAATGCTACATATATAAACTTATGCACTATCAGTGGAGTCTACTGGAGTCCTAGGGCTACAATAATTTCTGCAGGGGCATCAGAATGTTTGTGGGCTGGGATAAAAAGGTCCCTTGCACAAAGGAATAAATGGGCTGAGGTTGCACAGTCCCTCTGAATTTCTGCCCGACACTACAGGACTGGGCCTGTAAAAAAAAGTCTTTTGTGGACTACAAAACCAGAGGATGAGATTGTCCCTCCTGGTGTTGATGTCAGCATGGCCCAGGCTCTTAAGTGCTGCTGTGGATCACGGCCAGATGGGTCTGTTTCCCAAAGCACCTCTACTGAGCCCAGGCCTCTTTACACAGAGTTAGCACAAGGATCAAGCTAAGTATTTCAATACATGGATGCATGGCAGATACCATACAGAAACACAAACTGATGTTAAACTCCCCTAACTAACTCTCAGATCTCCTTCCTGATAATATGTTAAGCCTCCAGTTCTGCATTTGTCTAAACAGTATGGCTCTTGAAGAAGAAACATTACATTCTGCTCTGACTCCATGGGGGGGAGACCCATCATTCCCATAGCAATCAGAAAATGAGAGACATATGAGGACATAGTTCAGGCATGAGAAAACTCTAATTGCTGATTACTAAAGTACCATAATGTGCTAGAGAAGAAAGGATTCCTGAGAACATCAGGACAGGACATTAGCAGATTAATATTAATCTCTAGAGTTCCAGATTCATTTCCTGTCCATGCTAATGTCCTCTTGATTACTGCAGAAAACAATCATATAAAAAAGTTCAATTACAAGCATAAGAAGAGACTTAAAATATTAAAATTTTTGAAGCTTTCAACAAAATATGTATAATTAAATGAAAACCTAGGCTAATGTAATGTTAAAGTTGAGATTTTAATTGTGCAAAGGTCATGGAGTTTAGCATCAAAATTCATCAGTGCACTTAATCAGACTGGGCCAAATTCTGCTCTCAGTTACACTGGCATAAACCTAGAATATCTTTATTTCATTAAGCAGAGTTGGTTTTTTGCCATGCTACATCACTGTGCATAAACACTAGAACTTCCCACAATGTATGCAATACTCAAAACATTATGTATGTACTAATAGGTACATTGTAGCCATGAGACAAAGCATAGTTAAATTAGTTACATAGCCTATGCAAAAGTTCAATTGAAAAAAAAAAAAAGAAGAAGAATAAAGCACTGCCTCATCAATTGCACAAGACTTTATCACTTGTCAAATTATTTCACATTGTCCAGGACAGCATGATGAAAAATTGTTTTCCATGGCTTCAAGACAGCAGAAGTATATTTATTGTACTGTTGCACAAGCAATATCTGAATCTTCAGATATATTAGCATCATTGCACAACTAAAGACCTATATTCAAAAGATGGCCTCATTTTGTCTATCTAACCTTGCACTACAGTCAGACTTGCATATGTGCTGTCAACTATCCACTAGAAGCACATGGGATTGAGCTGTTGTTTTCCTGCAGAGAACAATGTGCTGAACCCCAAAACCTTTTGCACCCACAAACAGACTTATTTGTGAGTTAAGTGCAGCAAGCCACTGTGCTTGCCTGCACAAAACTTGCATGTAAACAAACCTCGCTTGAAGCTCATCTAAAAATCTGGTATAAAATGTCCTCATTCTCTTTTAAAAGACAACATAATTTAAAACAGGAGAAAACAGAATAATAATGTACTTTATTGGGATAAGTAGGTCATCAAAAAATAAATGCGCCTACGTTTATTGGAACGTCTAGTCCTCATAAATGGCTTAATGGATTTTTTCAAACTTACCGAAACATTATTCACCTCTGAGCTTAGAACAAGCTTGAGAAATTTCAGCCAAAAAGGTAATTGTTTCAGAAAGTTATAAACCACCAAAGATAGGGGGCTTGCAATAAAAGTGCTATTTCAACCATAACTACAATAAATACAGCTAATGAATAAATGTGGTCTGGCAAGAACAAATAAAATATGAAAAGTCTAATGTGGCCTGCACAAAATGCAGGAAGGTAATTGAGTGAGTAAATGTCAAGTGAAGGATGATCCTGTCTTCTGAAGAATTCACCTCGGTGCAAGATTCAGTGAAGGACCTGAGGACCCAAAGCATGATAGCTACATTCTGAAAACCTCTCCTCATTTATTAACAGCAGTTGTCTCCAAACCCTGCAAGCAATAATGATGCATCAAAGATCCCATATTCCTACAAATCCCTGCACTGGTAAACTCTAGTCAAGACACTGACATGACCCTGCCTTCTTTCTCTTCCACAACTTCCTGTGCTCAAACAATACCAATCTACACAAATACCCAGATAGAGTCTTTCCAACGGCAACTCTTTCTGTGGTAACCCTAGAACTTAACCCCTGTCTTAGACATTTTGGGTATCTGCAGTATGATTATGTGGACACATCACATCTTTGTGCTCTAGAACTGTACAGACAGGCAGATTCAGGCACTGCTTTCAAATAACTTCATCATCTTATGACACAGTCACAAGTCCCTGTCTATATACATGCAGGTGCAGTCTCAAAAACCCCTTACATAAGGATACAGGTTTTTTCAATTGGATTCAAATTTCCCCTGTAAATAACCAGAAGATGTGTATTCCCTAGTGCCACCTAGATATCGTGAAAATTTTCCTCTACCAATCCTTTTGGAAAAATATAGTGCAGAAATCTTAGGAGAAAAGTTAATCTCACATCACTTGGATTCAAGACATATAGACAAAAAATTACAAGAAAAGCTTCAAAACAACCACTGATTCTGCCTTGAAATCCAGCCATATCCATACTTCAGCATGACCTTTTTAGTTCAGTTGTGGAATGTGATACTTCAATGAGAATGTCGTTCTCCATGTCCTAAGGCATCATCTGAGAGGGATTTGGCAACTGATAGACATATTGTTTATTCCTCAACTGCCTAGATGTTATAAACTTCTCCAACAAAATAAATTAACAAAATCAAACAAATTCCCAATTGTGATCAACTATAACAAGTTGTTCAACCTGTGACATGGTAAGTGAAAAGGAATTAGAACTCCATTTCACAGCTGATACTTATACTTTCCAGGTAGTGAAGTCAAGGAAGAACCTGAACAGCCCTTGTATCATCTCAATCTTAGAAAGAAAGATGCCGTTAAAGATGCTGGACCATCATTTTTTCACAATGCTGCTGAACTTCATACAATGCAGAAAAAGGAAAGAAAGCACATAACAAAATAATATGCAATCACCTTAACGAGTGTTGCACTTGAAAGCAGTGCCACAGTTATTTAAACATTAAACCCACAAAGCTTTAGTTCAATCAAGGTCCTCCTCAAGTCCTATATCTAAGCAGCCTCTTGCAGGTGTTTTAATAGCTAAAATCCCACAAATGCCTCATTTTGTAATCCATTCTGCCATACACTTTATATAGAATACCACCTTCATCTCTCTCTGAAAAACTTGCACTGGGAGTTGCCAGAGAACTAAACTTAGCTGGCTCTGTCAAACAAAGTCTAGGAAGAAATGTAATTCAATGCTTGGGTTGTCATCCCACTTTTTTCAATTAAAAGGTTCCCAAAAGTTATTCCGTGCTATTTTTAGGGGTTCTGAATAGCCATTAATCTGATTTGACGCATAGTGAAGTTCGTGTGAATTTTTCTATCAACTCAACACTTTTCTTACATGGTCCTTCTGGAAAATATCATCAAATAAAAGAGATATGTATGAAATTATGGTATGTTATTTTGTCTTTTAACTATTTCTTATATCATGCCATTTAGAGTACTTCCAAAACACTTTCCAAGTTATGAAAACTCCCAAATTCTTGCAAAATGTCAAGTATGTTGAATTCTTCCTTATGTAACTGCAAGTATTCTATTGCTATTTGACACAAGTGTTTTGCTGGAAAATCTCTGCACTTTTTGATTGGTTCACCAGAGTAAGGGTATTTCATTGCAATTTGTAGATTCTGGTTTGTCTCAGGTTTTTCTTTAGATGTTTTACAACTCAAAAACCCCAAAGAATCAGACCTGTTACAAGGATTGACATTTCCATTTAATTTGGTTTAAAAATGTGTGTTTGAAAATTTAGAATATCAACATCCTTACAGAAATACTTAACTACACACAGGGATAAAGCTCTTACTTACATGAATTATCACAAACAAAGGGCTGGATATTTTGCAAGTATAACTTAGCATGTTTCAACTAAGATCTAAATAATCATACTGATTTTACAACATCTAAAAATGTGGCCAGACATTCTTTTGGCTAGTCGATATGCTATTTCAACAGCTTGGTGTTTTAACATTTCCTTCTTGCTTGATACTTAGAGCCATCTTTTCTCTATCAGTGTCACTAAATGTACCATTTGGAAGCACATAATAGTCAAAACATAACATAAAGGAGAGCTTTTCTCTATGCCTGGACTGGTGACGTAGGTATCTTCTTCTGAGAGGCTGTTTATCAAGCCAAGCTATGCTGACTGTCGAACGGCTGAAGTTCATATTGCAGCTGATGTGTCTGCTCAGTATTTCAGTGTGACTGTGAAACCCACACCAAGCATGCCATCCTTCAAAGCCATCTCAGCAAACACAATACAATGACAACACTGTGGCTTTCAGTGCAATGTTCATTGTACAGGCTTTCTCTATCCTTTACAAAGTCGGCTGAAATTTCCTGTTTTTCTAGCTCCCTGTTATTTACACCCTCTTCTCAACACTTAGGTACGTCTCGGTACTTTGAGAGAAGCAGACTGGGGCAATACCACTCCCTCACAGGCTTCATACAGGAGAAGCCTAGAGGGCACTCACAACTCCGGTGGGCAAGCTGGCAAGCCTTGGAGGTGGCAACAGAGATCTTTAGAGAAATTGTTATAATCAAACATAACAGCAGGCAGCAACCAGAATTTCAAAAGGCATCCAGTGCCAAAGGAACGCCCCTAACCTGCTAATGTGCTCTTGAAAATACCTTCAGGCAATCAATGACATCTTTAAACATCTAAATGCTTTTGATAATCTGGCATCCAACAACTAGATCCCTCCATTGCAGACTTTCTGTAAATGGGAAAAGTGACAACAGGATGAATGTGCTGCCAAACACAACATATAAAACACTGCTGTAAGGGTTGACATTCATCTCTCATTCTGAATATCGAGGTATGATCCAGAGAGGCTACACTGTCCATCATGCAGCAATCTCCTATCTGGTTCTAGGTATCAGATCATCCCTTCATGCTACAGAAATAACTGCAATCTATTTTCTTTCTGTATAAAGCACGGGTGTCTCTGAAACTCCAGACATTATTTGCCTGAGGCAAAATTTCCATTTACTTCAAGGGTTCAGAAATTATTGTTCATTTACTTTAGCATTGTTCATTTACTTTATTAAAGCATTTGTTCCAGTTTCAAAGTATAGAAAATGCCTAGTCAGTCAGATGTCTGGGTATCACCAAAAATTGGGTTGGCAGGCCATTTTGAATCCTTGTTTTATGGAAAAAACAAATGTTCAGGAAATTGTTTCCCTTAGCAAATAATGTTTACAATTCAAAGGATCTAAATAGGTTCTCCAAAAACAACAACAAAAAAATACAAAGCCAAGGAAAAAATTATTAGGTCAGATAAGCAAATGGTTAAAACCCAGTCAGAAACCAGGGTTGCTCTCCATTTTAATTTGATTTTGGTCTCTACAATAGAGCACAAAGCTCTTGTCGGACAGAGAGCTAAATACCAGCTATTCCTGAAGCATTATGAGAGTGAAGAAAGTGTTCAGGAGAGCTTTCTTCTCTGAACCTCTTTATTCATCTGATTGGGATCAGGTAAAACAGTGTCATTAGCACTTGCTCAGCTCCAAAGTCCTGGGTGCATCATGCCCACTGGCATCTCCGGACTCCCAAGGGGGATGACTGTCTGTTGAAGTGCAATGCCAGCCTCCTCCTATTCCCCCGCTCCTGCTGGCACCCTGAGGCAAGCATCTGGGAGTGTACGCTGCCCCTCTCTGAAGCAGGTGCAAAGAATGGTAGTCAGCGTGTTTGCTCCCCATGAGCCTGCTGCAGGCAGACAGAAAAGCCTGGAAATCCCTCCAGTAACCCTCCCGGGGGAGAATGAGAATTTAGCCAAGTGCACTTAAGACCAAAATTGTTGCAGAAAGGAGACACATACACTTGTTAAAATCCGTCTGTAACATTCCCTCCCATCCTCCCCTTACTGTGGACCGATCTGGATTTCTAAAGAGTATAATTATGTCTTGCACAATGATTATGAGCTTTGGGAGCTCTCCGAGAAAATTTCCTCTCTGCACATGTGGCCATTGGCTGACATACCAAACACATATCACTCTATTTTTCAAATTTTTTTTAATCTCTGAATTTTGCTGAGAGAGAGAGAGGCCAAAAAGAAAGGACTGACACTCAAGCCCAGAGCCAGGTTCTGCACTATGTTCGTGTGTCCTGAAAGCCAAAGGGAAAAGCCATTAGAATGGCCTTTGTTTCCTAACACTGCCTCTGTCTGCCTTCCCAGTACCAACAGCAGGATGTCTGATCTGTCTGTACATTACCAACAGACTCTATATCAAGCATTCACAAATTCTTGATTTGCCCCACTTATTTTACGTTTTCCTTTAACTACCATATGAAATAGGTTCTATCTTCCCTAGAGCAGATGCTCAGAATTCTCTGTATGCCCATACAATGACACCAAGGTGTCATTGTCAAGCTACCTGGAAGCTTTAAAAAAAAACCCCACTGACTTGCAAAATGTTAACAGCAAAAATTACTATAATACACTATTCCTCCATTCTAAATGCATTACTGATGGGCTGGACACCAACTTTGTCAATGGGAGATGCCTTTGTACTGAGGACAATTAATGTTTTTATTAAAGAAAAAATCTTTCCTAAATGAGAGAACACATTGTCCACTCGTGTGAAAATGGTACCACTGTTTATCACAAATGATACAGCCAGTCAAGAATAAAAGAAGTTATTTCACCTGCATGCTGTGAAAATTTCCAGGCACCTGCACTTGCTAAAATGGAAGGCATGTAAGAATAGCATCAGTCAGCTTGTATGGCCAAGGGTAATGGACATCATCCTTTTTCCCATCCCAGTCACCATCTTTCCCATTTCCAAAGGGCCTCCAAAGATGAAAATGAATTTGACAATCATTTTGCAAGGCAAACTGATCCTGATTCTTCCAGTCACTTTGTAATTCACTGCAGATGGTAAGAGTGAGATGTTTACTGGCTGGCAGGTAATGAGCCTCGTTGTAGATAATAGTGATGGACGGGCAATCTTGCCTGCTGACAAGGAGGCAACTCAACATGGGCACATGGCATTCATCCATGACTTCATGTAAAAGGATAGCTGTGACAACGTACACAGGTTATAAACTACCTTCCTCTGTTAATGTCAGCATGCAGCTATACTTAAGCCTTTCCAGTTCACATACAAGTAGCGTAGAATTGATCCTGATTGTCCATGAAAGTAGAACAGTCAGATTTGTGACCTAATGTTTACTCTTCTATAAGAAGAAACTTGATCTGTTTAAACATCTAGATATTCCCTCTTCCCAGGCAATGCCATTCAACACAGCTGTCAGTGCTTCTTTAAGAGAAATGACCCTCAGGCATAGTATAAAACTCCATGGAAGAACTACGTACACCTTTGCCAAAAGAAGAAATAGCTCCTTTTTTCACTGGGCTTGTATGCACTTTGTGAAAGGCCTACACACACTGAATTATAAATCAGTATTTCCATTTCCATCCCCACCCCCATATAAAGCAACTCGTATTAAGACCTACACACTGCCCTGTTTTTTTTTTTAATCTCAGACATAAGGGTAGTGGATTTGGACAAGCTCAGCCATTTGATGAGATATACTTAAACAGCTGGTTCCAAGGGAAAACCAGAGTAATTCAGAAATGCAACAGAAGATAATAGAAATGCCCTAACTCCATTTTTCCTCTCCTTGTAACGTCATGAAGTAAAAACAAAAAATCATACACTCAACCGAATACCACCAATGTCTTTTGTTTCACCAGAATATATTTCACTTGAAGAAAGTGGGCATGGCTAAAATTCATAAAATATACACTTAAAAAATTTATTTGTTTATATATATATAGATAGATGTAAATATACACATATTAAAACATGGATATTGTTATTCCATAGATAGACACTCGGTCTTAGTTTTCCTCTTCTGAAGTGAATATTCTTTCCCTCCTTCCCTGGTGAAATCTGATCATTTGTACTGTACCCGGGCTTCAAGATGTGATAAACGATCCCAGTGCTATGCAAGTTTCATCCAAAACCTGTCTCTTCATAGATTCACTCCACATATTCTTTTTACTTTAAAGACTCATGTGATCATCGCTTTGATCCTTTTTCCCTCAGCTCTATTAGGGGCACCATCTCTTCAGGGCTTGCAGCTTATAAAAAGACCACCATATTTTGATATGCCTTTGATGTTGTCTTCCAAAGTATCTTTGATTTTTAAGTTCTGTTCAACTCTTTCACCATTAACCTTGATTTCACTTAGGAATTAACAGATCTATAGTTTCATTGGAGGGCTAATTTAGAAATTCTGTTTTTTCTGCCACTATTTTCCCTTTCTTAGGTGGAAAGGTAGGTAAAACAGTACAAAAAACTGACCAGTATCACCAAAAAAAAAAAAAAAGAACTGTATTAGATAACCTTTCTTGAGTTTTGAGTTATGCTTACTGAACAACTCTCTTACTGAATCATTAAGCTGCCAGCAAATGAAGTGTTTCTGCAGGATGATAATGAGCCACATATACCTTCCACAAGGCCACTGGTGACTGAGGGCTGTTACTAATGGATGACTACTCAGTAGGACTGTGGTCTCAGTCCTGTGCTTGGAGACTGTCTCCCCTACATAGGACACTTGCATTTCCCCTTCCTTTGATACTCAGAAAAGATGCTGAAGCTGAAAAGGCCAAAGGAACTACACAAAACTAAACACAGAGCAGCAAAACACATTCTCAAAAGGAGAAACTGTCACTGTCTTTCAAGTCTCTTTAGTGGGTATTTTCAATTTTTAGTTTATGATATTTGAGATTTATTCCCTCTCCTCAGGCACCACTAAGTGCGAGTGAAGATTCATTTTTGCTGGTATAAAGAGACAGATGAAGGCTAAAACCAGGTCAGCCATACACACGCGCACACACCCTCCCCTGCCCCTTCTTCCCTTCCTCCTCCCTGCCTGCCCCCTCCTCCCACCACCTCCAATTTATTTATACACTCCAACTACATTCAGGTGACATTCAGACATTTCAGGTTCTTGAAAAAAAAACGAGCTCCAGTATCTCAGCCTGCCTTTCCTTTATTTAAAACTATTCTGCTTTTCCTCCACAAACTATTTCTTATTCTTCAGAGGAACAACTTAGAAGACTTTACCCCCTCTTCTCACTTAAATAAAACTGCTTCTGATGGAAATGAACACATGGAGTCCTTGCAGCAGCTGGCATGGGCATGCCCATCCTTTTCAGTAACTGCATAGGGCTATCACTGCAGCCTGTTGCCCTTGCTAAGGCACCAGCAGCACAGTTTAAGGGTTCCTTCCCAAGAGCACTCGTAATGCTACCACAATAATCATTCTGGGCTAACACTCTAACACCCAACCCTGGGGACACCCGGAGCTTCTGATAAGGCACTGCGATGAGAGAATCCAAATGCAGCTCATCAGATACGTGCCCTTTCCAATGATCCTTCCTATCACTCATCGCACTTGCTATCTAAAACATCTTTGGCACAGAAGCACAGGCTGGGCGCTACATGACCCGTTCACAGCACTTCTCACCCTGCACCGCTCAGGCGCACAGCCTAATGTTCTAGTGAGAGAGTCCCACCCAGGGCTCCCTGCGCAGCCCCACGGCCCGGCACAGCTCCTACTGTATCACGCCTTTCCCAGAATCTTAGCCCCGCTGGAAAGCATTCAGCATTGAGAGGACCCATCTTTATGCTGATAACACTAAAATATAAAATAATGCCAACAGCTGGTGCTACAAATGGCTTTTAAAAACGATGTTCATTCACTAAAATTCCTCTTGCTACTTTTGACATGAAACACGCAGTCTCTAATTATTCTGATCAAGACGGTGAAATACAAAAACAAACTTTAATTGTGGTTAACAGATATTTAATCAGGACTCACTGAACTACAGATTAAAGCTGAAATTCATAAACCATAATTACCCAATTGTCGCAAGCTTTTTGGTCCACATTCTGCTTCCGTCTGGGCGTCTGGCACTTTGCCCCGAATTTCTTTTAGTGTCTTCTCAGTTTCATTGCTGTTCATGTTTTCCAGCAGAGATTTAGCACAGATTATAAAATATCTGTTCTTGGCAACTTTATTAGTTGTTTTTTTTCTCAAAAAGATTATATCCCACCTATCCCCATTCTGGGGCTGAATGAACAGGCATATACCATGAGTTATTTCTTGTCATAAGCTGTCCTTTCCACCTGCCAGGGTCCATGGTATTCACCTATTCTGCTCAGGTTCTGATTCCCTGACCATGGCCATGCTACCAGAGCATCATCCAGATACTGCTTTGAGTATGCCATCCAACATTCCTATCATGAATTACTCCTTCCTTTCTCCAAAGGCAGAATTGGGTGCCATATGGTTTCCTGTTTTGGTAGGGGCTTTCTTACGTGCTTGATGGTCTGTATTTATATGTCAGAAGACAGCAAAAGCAATAAACTTCCCATAGGAAGGAGAGAGTGGTTAGGTATGCATTAACCACCAATTCCTCAGGGAATTAACTGCACAGATTCAGACTGTCTCCCAAGAAAATTACAGATTGTCCTTTAGCATGGAGAGACTGATTGTGCCAGAGAAGCATGGCTGTTGACAGCAGTTTTCTGGGGACTTCCATACACTGTGTGCAGGTTATGTGGGTACTCTGAAGGCAAGGATTCTCTCCCCAGGAAGCATTCTCAGGACCTTGCAAGGGAAGATTACGTGGCCTTTCAGCCACAGGAAAAACAGCTTACCAAACTGCAGGTCAAAATGGTGAACAACAAAAACATTTCACCTTTTCAGAACAGTGAAGGAGGTTCCCACACTGGCAGCAGGTCACACAACCAGCCTGCTCAGTTGTGGGGAAACACAGAACACCTGTTGCCCTCAATGCCTCAGAAATTTGGGGCATGAGATAAGATAAGAGGAGGTATGGAAAAGATGATACTGTGGAAGATGGGATCTCAGCTCTGTGTTGAAGATAGAAAAAAAGAATGAGCTTAATTAAAAAACAGGATGGCCTTCCAAGCATACCTGCTATTGCTTTTTCTCTTAAGAAAAGGAGTATTCTTGGAGAACTCTAAGTCTGGGTGAAGATATAAAGAACCACATACTGAAGTTCTGTCAGAGGTATTTGTCCTTTGTGGTCATTCATAAAGTTCAAAGAATTTCCTGACAAGAAGTATGAGAATACAGTTTAAACCTTTACCTATTTCTTTGGACCCGTTCTTAGCTAACATGGAAAACACACATGCCTGTTTTGCTTTTTTGCATCTTTCAGACATTTTTCATCATCAAAAATAGTATTTCATGCATTTATTTCTATCATGGTCATAATGTCCTATCTCCACTTCCTGTTCTTTTAAGAGCCAGGCACTGAATCAGTCACACACCTTCCTCATCAGCTCCTTCAGATCAAGTCTTAAACAAGAAGCAGTGTACCACCTTAGTAGTCACTGTTGCACGTATATCAAACTGCTTTTTTGTTTGTTTGCTTTTGAAACCCCCTCTGAAGTTTTCATGACTTGACTGTCTCTGCAAGAACCTGTATCTCACATTTCACAGCAGTCAGATACCAGCATGTGAACATAAAGAGACAGAGAGAAATACGCTATTTCTGTTTCTTTTTGTACATAAGAGAGATTTGATTCTTCTTTTGTTAGCCACACAGTCTGACGTCCAATCACAGTTAGGTCTTTGCAGCCTATGCAAAAGTCTGACAAGAACACAGGATGGTTGATGACTTGCCATACAAGGCAGGCCTGATTTTTCACAGAAAAATTGTTTTCCTCTTTGGCACAATTGTTTGTCCAAGGGTTTCAAGCTCCATGTTTAAGCAGTGATAAAGAAATTGCTATCCAGTGTTAGTGTCATTCTTCATTCAGACTGTTCCTCTGAAAATAGCCTACAGCCTTTGAGATGCAAAATGTATCGTTTTAATGTAGTCAAGGTCCCTGCTTGCTACATTGCTAAATCTATTTAGCAGATTCTTCTTGCTGTAATCTGTCCCCAGACCTGAGGAAGCTCAGTGATTTTAAGTGTTTTAAGCTAATGATAATGGTTAGTGCTGAGAACAGATGTACCTGGCTGTGGTGTGATCTATTCTATTAGGCTGTTAGGAGCTGTGTATTCATATTGACTTAACATTTTATGTCTATTTTCAAGGTGTGATGGCTGCATGGGGTGTAGTCTAGTTTTTTCCCCCTGACACATGATGTATCATCATATCTGTACTTTTGATACATGGTGACTGCACAGAGAGATGAAGAACATGTGCGTGTTTGTTTTCCTGCCTTCCTAAGAATTTGTATGTCTATTTTTGCTGTCCACTGGCACAATTATGGGAAGCAACAATGTATACCTGTATTCATACTACACCATAACCCAGGAAATGGCTTCACATATTAGATGTGCATGCAGAGGGTTTGATGACTATGCTACGTATCACAGAGGTTTACTTTCCCTGGTGTGAAGGCATTGTGCCTGACTGAATTCCCTATAATTGGTGGCTGCATGGATAACATGCCACGTAGAAGCTGCTTTACTATTCTTCTCTATCCATAACACAACAGAATGTAAAACTCTTCAGTCGTATCAATAAATGGTGCTTCACTTCCTTTCGGCACAATGAAGTGAAATTTCCACTGAGAATTATTTTGCTGATCATATTGCAGGTTTAGTCTTGCCATTCACAAACATCTGCTATTGCCACTTTCTGGGGACAATGCACTATTTGGGCTGTGCTGTAGAGGAGGTCCTGCATCTTACAGCCTTACCACAGTCTCCCAACACATAAACAAAGCCCTTCTACTTACAGAGACTATACCACTGAAGTTCTGCCAGTAGGAGCTACAGAATTAACCTCTTGCAGAATAAATGCAACCTTAACTAGTCCACGTTATCACAGTGCAACAGGAGACATGTCTCCTGAAAATGAATACAGCCTCCTTGAACAAATCTTATGCATGCAACCTCTTGCTGGTGAGAATTCAAAAAGCAGACACAAGTGAAAAACCGTCTGGGACTCTAGTAGAGACATCATCTCCACGCTGACTAAATGAAGGGAAATTTTAAAGAGAAGATCCAACAAGGTTAAAATCTAAAACTATTTAAACAACTAGAATCATGGACAGGTTGAGAGATATGCAAGCACAGGACAAGACACTAGATCTCAAAAGAGACATTTTAATTATTATCCTGATCCAGAAAGATTCACTGACAGTGTCACAGCGCAGCTCTGGACCAGCACATCACCAGTTCAAGTTCTGAACCATACTTTGAGCAATTCTCAGGTTACAGGCAGTAATGTGCTGCAGTGCTAGAAACAAGAGGTTAAAGATTTATATTCAGAAGCCTAATTTTCTCTGATAGTTTGGCCAATTTGACTAAAGCAGACCTCTACTAAATGACAGGCACTGTAAACTTCATGTCTCTCAATCAAAGAAGTACATCAGTATCACAAATTTAATTTTCATTGCAATGTAAAGAGCAGTTTCTCAGATGTTACTGATACATATACTCTCCAATCCCTTAACCATGTGCTAGGTTCTTTGCCTCTTTGGAAATGGAAATGCATTCTTATGAAAACATTATGGGTTAAATACCTAAGATATTGTTTCATGAAGCAGACTTTACTAGGAAAAAAATAATATAATCTAATTCTCACCTTTGCAGTTCTGCCTACACATGAATGAATTTCTTTTTTTTTCTCCTGTTACCCCATTTCCTTCCTAAGTCCATCTACCACAGAAGTCAATTTGCTCCACACAGCCTCTCAGAACACATGCTATAAACATCCTCCCTTTACCCAAATCCTTCTTTCCCCTGACAGGACTTTATGCAAGGCCTGGTATCTGACATTTAATAGGAATCTCAAAGAGAATACACACAAAGTGCATTAAGATTTTCTCCCTGGTACTCCGAAGGGAGTGAATGCCGTTTGCCCACTGCTAGGGGGATTGGTCTGTATCCGAAAGTGGGACCTCTGTTTTTGCAGCTGGCACAGCCATTTCTCTCTTACATTTTACATTCCAGCTAATAAGGTTCATTTTTTGGGCTAGGAAGAAAACATCCTCACTGGAAATCATGATTGTGGAATCAAGTATTCCTCAATACAAAAGAAAACAACTTAAACAGAGAAAAAAACTTAAATGGCAGTAATCTGGGATCTCATATGCTGAAACATGATACTGTACCAGTTATGCTTGACTCACATTTTTAAGGCATGTTTCTCAGCTATGATGCTGAGAAATTTCTGTGACTTTGGTTTTAAATACAAATTGCTGTGGACAGAATTTAAACCGAAGTTCATGATGAAAAATACAAGAGGAGAAGCCCAAATAATGGTTCCTTACCTTACATCACTCGAGTCATCCTACTCATCTCCCATTTGGTTTTGATGTGTACACATGTTAACTGTATGTACTAGACAGTGGGTCTTTCAAGAGGCAGCCTGGACTCAGCCAAAGGTGCCTTTTAAACTTCAAGTAACAATGGTGAGAAATAGTATCACCTGGAAGCTTCAAAATGCATGACCATAACCTCCCAGTCAAGAAGAATAGTAGATTCCAAGATGATTCAAGTATTTATACAGATATTGAGAATATATGTGAAAAAAATCCTCAAGTTTCCAACACAAATCAGCCACTTGGGTCCTTGTGGCATAGATCACTGTTGGGCTGTACAATCCTCTCTCTGACATACAGGTATCACAGGCCACTGTGTAGGGCTGGGTGTAAGGCTGGGGAAGGGACACAGAGCCCATTACCAGCAGTAGCAGTATGACTCAGCGTGAGCACGCCACTGCTCTCCTTCACAGCCACCGGAGCAGTGTTCTTTCTCTGGCCAACCCTGCTCTCCTCCATCCCTGCTACTGCCTACACCCTGAGGGACCACCACAGGCAAGGGGCAGCAGGGGAGCATTTTGGGTAGATCAGCAGCTAAAGGGACATGTGGCGGCAGTGGGAGAGGAGCAGGCAAGGAGTTGAGAGGGCTGCTGAATGACAAGAGGCCTCAAGGCAAAATGAAAAGGCACACAGAAGCACCCTGGTACACCTCCTAGCACAGAGCCCCTGCAAGGCAGCAGTTTCACCACCTCAGACAGGCAAAGGACTGAGCTTCTTCTCCCCACAAGGACCACAGCCCACAGAGGAGGAGTGAGGAGCATGAGACAAACAGCTGTTTTCTACCCCTAAGTCTCTGATGTGAGAGGGCAACTATTTCTCAGTTTCTTTAAAAGCCCTTAGACCTGAGCTCTGACCAGCAGGCAGTGAGACCACAACTCCTCGCACACTGACAGGGGCACATGGCAAAACTGGTGTTGTAGCCAGCTGAATCAGGACCTGAGCACAAATGACAGATATGCACTGTGTGGCATGTAAGGTGTGCCACGGCTTCCAAGACAACTGAACATCTGCCTTTTCCAGCTTTGGAAAGTAGTTGTTCCAACTGATGGCAATTCGTGGCCCAGAACAAAACTGAACAGGACTAACTTCATGAAGGGGAGGGAAGGGTGCAGAGGCCTAGAGAAGATGGTGATACACCCACAGTGTAGGACAAGGAGGACAATGCTATTCTGTTAAGTAAACAGTAATTGTTTATTTAACCAGAAAGGAAATGTGAAGATGTCAAAAAACTTTTCTGACATGACAGAGAAAGGAAAGCATTCATTAATTTCTAATAACGGTCTTTATTCCTGTAATGACCTTTATAAACTGACCAGAGTTATCATTTGTAATCTGCTTGTCAACTCAACACTCTTAAGAAACTTCTTATAAGGGAGGGGAAAAATCACTAATTATTAAAAACAACCCTAAGCCGTACTTTCAGGTTTTGGTTGGAATCCAGTACCCACAACAGAAACCTTTCAACAGAAGGCAGCAAGGAATTCTCAGAGAAAAGCTACAGGATCAGGACACACATTTCCAGTAAAAGCTGGCCTTTCTTTCCCCTCCTCCCAATCTCCTTATTCCCAAAAGATACCAAGAAAATACAAGATTGTTGGGATTTCTATAAGAAGATTTGGCAGGTTTTTCATATTTGTTTAGACTGTAAGATATAATTTGAATTTGGGTCTTGCCTCTCTCTCTCAGAAAAAGAATGAGTTATTTGTTCTCTGAATAAGTATTTGTTATTAGTGGATCAGACATGGATAAGGTATATTATTACAACCATGTTTGTTAGGTATGATTTACATTGTTTGCTGCATATCATCTTAGGCTGTCTTTAATTTTGTTATACTTTAGGGGGTTTTTGTTTGGGTTTATGCATTTAGTCACAGTTGGTTGTGTTTTGAACTTTGAAAAAAATTAATACAAAGGAAATTAAAAAAAGAAAAAGAAAATATTTTCAAAATGATGTGGAAATCAAATCTATCCCTGAGTAATTTGATTTGTAGGAAATGGAGAGCAAAGCATTACAAAGCATTATAAACAGAATGCCTTGAAGTGCATCATAATTACTTACATGTGCAAATACATTGTCTAGGTTTAGGAATTCAGTTAATAATAGTCATAATAATTCTACGCCCTCACACAGGGTCTTTCATCCAAGCTTCTCCAGGTTTGCATAAGCAATTATTAATGCTTGGGTAGCCAGGAGTACTCTGCTGCCATAAGGACTGAGAAAGGGGTAGAAGGGGCAGAAGCTCTCCAGGGTCAGGGACAAATTACGATTTGCTCTCCAGGTAAGAGAGAGCTGCAGATGATGGTCTTCTAACGACAGGTGGATCAGAGAGGCAGAAGTTTGTACCTCATCTGACACTTTTACAACTTACTGGCTCTGTAAGAATGAAGTAGTGCAACAAATGTGCATCTTAGATCTTCTATTCCACAAAGTTTAGAGGTTCAAAATTGACATAAATCGGATCCATGGTTGGTCTTTGGTCGAACTTTGGTGGTCTTTGCTAGTATATGCAAAAATATACCAATATTTTGTATCAAAGCACAAAGATTAACAACTTCGTCTTGTTTGGAACTCTTTACCAGTGTGAATGGCTTTCATCTAAAACTCCACAAATGGTTTTCAGACCAAGGGTACCCTTTAAAGTTCAGCGGTTACAGAAAATGTTTGTAGATTATTTTCGCATCCATCTCTTAAGTTTTAAGAGACCTGAACCTCTCAATAAAAATCTGAGCATGCCATATTACCCAAAAGCTTTTCCACAATTCCAGGCCATTGAGAAATGTTGGATTTTATCATCTTCTACAGTTTAATTCCATGACACTTCATAAGTGTACATCTACATTTCTTTCTCTCGCACGTCATGACAGGAACCCACGATTTCTGCAGCCCAGGCCCTTTCCTCCTTGCCCACCAACATTCCATCCTTATCTTACCAGAATATATGTTTTCATGCTCCACTAGATGACCAAAACCCAAGACTGCCAAATTATTTCTGCTGTTTCATTTAGCCATGCAACAATTCTAATGCTTTGAACTACCACCTGCTGAAATGGCAATAGGTGCTGTGCTGCAGTTACCGACCCACACAGATACACAACTGCCTCTTCGAAGGATTTGACACCAACATCTCCCATATTCTTTTAGCCTACATTTCTGTACTCTGTGTAGCTGTGACAAGAAAGTGTTTCTCCATACATTTCCATTACCTGTTATGCTTTACACTAATAAAAACACTGGATATTATTTATTTGTCTGGCTGACTGACAAAGCCAGGCATCAAAGCATCATTTGGTGTCACATACTTCAACGCTCTAATCTTTCAGAACTTGTAAAGCAATCTCTTACGGCGCTTTGTGGGCTGTGAGATCACCCTGACAAACTGTGATAATGTTGGCAATCTCCAAATGGGTGTTCATTTGCAATCTTACTACACAGGAATTGCTACGTTTCCAAATTTGAGGGCTTGACATAATCTGTCTTCACAAAGCTATCAGGGTCTGTCATAAGGCTGTCTGTGACCCAGAGATTTTATGGGGTCAATATCTATCCCCAGTGCAACTTCATTGCAAGCAGTGGAATTACCTAGAGTATGACTTTATCTATTTGCTTTCTTTCTCTTTATTTAAAATACACCTTGTGTTGTTTTTTTGTTTTTTTTGTTTTTTTTTTTTTTTAAGTGCAAACAGCACCTACTAATAAAATCTGAGCCAGGTAGGTGAGATTACTCCTCCAAATCGTGGCCAATTTCTTGCAGTTCACGCCAAATCCTCTGCTCCCCTCATCACACTTAGCGGCTGAGAAACAATGCAAATGTCAGGTCAAGCTACAAAGCTATTGCCATCATCTCTTTCCTTCCGTATGCTCCCAGTACTGGCAGCCTCTGGGCTGCAGTCCACAGGATATCCACAATTATGGCCCAGATTGAGGGAGGGGTAGAAAAATGATGGTACTCTGCCAATTATGTCAGAACCTAAACTTGATCCATTTTAAAACTGAAGCTGGGGACTGTGGGATAGCACTGTGTTCTCTATAATCTGTCTAAAGAAAGGAAAACAACTTATGATCTTAAAAAAAAGAAAAAAAAAAGGCAGTGTTAGTCCAGACCTAAAATAAATAACTATTTTATATTTGCCTCTGAACCTTATCCTTAACTAAAGAAATATGCTGTCTGGACGTAGAAGGAAGATTTTTAAAATGCTGTAAGACTGTTAAGCACCCCAAGAAAAAGCGATACAGAGACAGAGTATCAGGCTTGTTATATTCACGAGGGCCACAAAACTGTTAGTGAAGTAACTTAGTTTCGAAATTACTTAGGATTCCTTTAGAAACGCCGGGAACACAGGATGGAAATAGAAAACTAAAAAAAGTGCATCCAGTGTTTCAAAATAAGTTCCCTGCACAACACCCTTTCCCTGCTGTCATCTACTGAGGCAAACTTCCCAGCTGAGCAGTGCCTCACGCTTACCAGAAGATCCTCCCCAAATCCAGCTCAGGGTGTGAGTGAGCTGCTGGGACCTGGCCACAGAAGTCCATGCCAGGGCACAGGCGCTCCATGACAGCGCAGCACTGGAGCACAAGCTGAACTTTAAACACTGCCTTGGATATTCTGCTGAGCTAATGTTGTGATGTTTTGCTATGTTTAGTACGTTTTTACAAAAGAAGTTCTCTTCCTTGGATTATTCCTTCTAATCAAAAATTGGTAAAGATGCACCACACTTTGTTTTATCCCCATTTAAGCTATTTTCTTCATTTCATTCTCTATGGAAAAGGAAAGACAGTGCCGCTATCCAACCTTAGGAATAAGGACCTAGCTGCAACGCTAACAGAAAATTTTGGGACCCAAATAAATTCCAAACTTGTATTTTGGCATGAATTTACAGCAGACTTGCTCCTCCTCTCGAAACGCCCACAACTTTTACCAGGAGCAGCAATTATCCCTTGTGTCTCCTTAATCCTTCAGAAAAGAATGCACAGCCTTGGGAGCCCAAGGTAAATGTTTTAATGTGCCTATTATATTAGTGAAGTCAGTAGGTTGCACGGATATTAAAAACAGGTTGCATGAAAAGACAGTACAAAGACCCACAGGCCTCAAAAGGTTAAATAGCTTCACTAATACAAAGACTGCAGTTGGGACAGTCCTGAACAGAGCAGTGAAAGTGCTATGTGCTTTTCCTCCCTAAAATTCCTTTCTTACGGGCAAATGTTTTTATCTCACTGTAAGCTGAAAATTGATGAGTAGACTTGTATACTAGTTATTATTTGACTCCTTTCTACATAAACCTATTTTTAAAGACAAAGTCAAAGGAAAAAGTCCTACCTCTCAGCTAGTGTTACTTCAGAAGGTTTTTGCTAGTCACAGATGAATTATAGTATTACTTCTCCTTTCAAATTTCCAGTTTTTTAGTATTTTCAATACTGACAATAAGATACGATACACCCAAAGTCTTGTGTAAAATAAAGAAAAAAGACCATCATTGGTAGATCACTATTTATAGATGGAAATAACACAGAAACATATTAAATTTACCTTAAACAAGGGGGTTTATATCATGACAGCAACTTTTAATGTAATTCATTTGTCTTATAAATTACATCCCTGGGGATAACCCTGAAAATTAATTAGGTCAGAAAGGGAAGGAAAATAAATTGAAAACTTCGCAAGACTCCAGAAAACAATACATTTTAAACACAGCAGTATCAACAATCTCACTATAAAGTTCTTCCCTCCTCTTCTCCTATTCTTCTTCCCAGAGACCAAGATAATCAGATCGAGAACCATCTTGGCCTACCAAGGTCATGCAAACCATACACGTTTAAGCACAGAACATTTCTGAAATTGAAGCTTTTGCAAGCAGCTTTCCAAACTACAAACTCCCTGGAAAAATTCTGAAATATAATTTAGTAAAGACATTCACTGTGACCACGTGGTTTTTAAGCACAAAGCTCCAGTCACGAAATGTGGACATGTTGCATTCATCACACAACACAGAAAAGCAAAGGAGAGGAAGGCAAAAGAAAACAATAAGATTTTTTTTAAGTTTTAATACTGGCCAAATTCATCCTCAAATCAAAACTCTGAAGGTTTGCCTTTTCACTAGCCTCTCTAGAGTTTAGGCAAAAAGGAATTTGCCCATTTACTTTTCCTGTAGCACACTATCTTCATTCTGTGCAAGAAACAAGACTTAGCTTTTTTCACTCTTTTCAACACAGTTCACCAAATTGGAAGTGTCGATACCAACATGTACAAAAATCAAAAACACTTTTGGATCCCACTTGTAACATAAATCAAATTTTGTACTTCCTGATGCCTGTGCTACTTTCCAGTACTAAGGGAAGAATGGGAAGACAACAAAATGCAGGGGAGTAACTGAGTTGATGGTGCTTGAACATTGAAACTTTAGGAGACTGCATTAACAGATAACTCCACAGTACAGACTTCACCTGGATCATGTGAGGGCATGAGATCACATTTCTGCCAGCCCTTGTATATGTTAACATTAGCAGCAGGAAACAAAAGGTATCAGATAAGGCGTGGAGCTTGCTGGTAAAAGTCAACACATCAAAATATATTTTAAAAACTCATAAAATTCTCACCAGAGAATTTATAATGGATCTGTGCTTTGCATTTTGAGGTGACAGAGTTCTCGATCTGGTAGAAAGTTCCCAAAGCACAATTTACTATATTGTCAAAATATAGCCTAAGGGGACAATCTGACTTACAGCATCTTCATGACTGGTGATGAAAGAACCTCCCTTGGCTTTGAGATCCCAAGTTTGGCTCAAGATAGTGCAGTAGAGAACAGAACATCCTCTATTTTACTCTGGGTGTTCACAGTGTTCCTCTTCAGCACAGAATTAGGTTTTACTATATAGAATTCTCACACACAGCTTGCTGATGGGTTAGAATTCACACTTTCAGATTTTGGGGATATACTTCACACCCTGCATTGTTACTGCTACTAAAGATACAGATTACAGTGTCCTCATGTCATTGTAGCATCTGTAACAGAAATCTTTAGAAAATTCAGGGAAAAACTGTGTCTTTTACAAGGCCACAGCATGTCTTATTCAGCCTTGGAAAGGCTTCAGAGCACAGTAACCACATTAATTGGACATTGTATGGACAGCCAAGTATAGCTCAGTTACTTTGCAGCTTTTACTGTTCTTTGTCATGTTGCTTCAAAACACATTTCATGTTTTAACCAGCCATATATACATATGAAAGCATTTCACAACACTGGACAATGCTACAGATCCACAGGAAATAATTGTTTCACAAACATGAAGCAATCCGAATGAATATAAATAGTATGGTCCAAATCTGTGCTAAATTATGCATCTACAAACCCATGGAAGTCAACTAGTACCACTAACAGAATAGAATAGATAAGAGCACATAAAAATATAAAATAAAGCTCTACTATTTATGGTCTAAAGCCTTCCAGCCTGCCGTCACTTACATTTTCCTACTTTCCCAGAATGGCTTTATAGGAAATAAGAAAAAATAGAGTATCTGGGATTTCTAGTTCTTTCGTGCACTGAGGACACAAGTCCAGGAACATATGGTCCTAAATGTGTCAGCATCCTACATCACTCTTATTTCTTATAAGAATGTTATTAATTTTTGTGGGTGGAGTCCAAAATTTTAATGCCATATCAACACACAGTGGCTGTTTCAGTAATGCGTATGTCACAGGGAGCATATGTGTAGCAGTTCAAGGATAGCATTTTAACTTGATTTCAAGTGACTTTCTGAATTGTAATACTCTCAAAAGATGAAGTATTGATGCTACCAGCAGTGTATTTACTAACTTCTGTCTTCACAATTTCACCCAGTCACCCCAATTCTGACCTCTAGGATATCATGCTATTGCAAAACTGGACTCTCCACAAAAAGCTGTTTCACCAGAACTCATTTTGCTCTATGATGCACAATGTGTGACTTCAGGATAGGTATTTTCAATGCTGAACCAAGTTATATCGGTGATGTATGCTACTCTAGGCAAAAAGAAAGGTTAATATCGGAATATTCTTTTCCATGCTAACTTTACCTAAATTTCAATCCAAATCTTCTCAAATGAATGAGCCTCTTTACCAAACTTGCAGGTACAGACAGATACTGTGGGAATCAGCCATGTAACTGTTCCAACTGGATACAGTGAGAAAAGTATTGCCAAGGGCTTTTCGGCTATGACTCAACAGGTGGTTTGGCACTGAGATTTCTACCTGTTTGTGGTTTTCATCTCTGGTTTCAAGACAGAAAATGAGATTATTGTACCTTTCAATGCTGCATCTCAAGCAGGCTGTATGGGGAGCAAGGTTTCATTCCAACCAAATATCTCTCTCTCTTGCAAAGTTGAGGAAAACTGCCAGCCGCTGCTGCTCTTCACATCAACACGCGATGGAGATGTCAGGAAAGGGAAAAGTAAAGGGAGAGAAGAAAAGGAAAATATGTAAGTTTTACATAAGCAATAAACTGTACCTAGTGACTACGTCTGAGAAAAACAAAAATAAAAAGTACTGGCATTAGTATAAGGAAATAAATAAACAAAAACTTGGAACAGCTTCATCTAAGAGGTTGGCTGTGGGTTTGGTTTTTTTTTTTTTTTCTGTTTTGTTTATTTCATACAGAGAATAATTTTTGTATTTCTTTTCAAGAGATAGAATACTTGAAAACATGTGATAAACTTAAAGGGCAACATTAAAGAAACAAACTTATCATAGCATCAAAATTAACTACTCCATTACTCAGACAGCAGCCTAAGCCCCTTCAACAAACACCCTGCAAAGCAGCAGAAGCACTCCCAACATATGTTCTTGCTTGCAAATAGCCCAGGGTGCAAGAGGTGGGTTTCATTTTTCAGATTTTAAAGTCTTCTGCATAGGCCTAACTCTGCCTTTGTTGAAGGTAGTGTTAACACACATCACGTACAGAAGGAACTGAATGTGGGTAACTGCATACTTCAAAAAATCACACCCAATATGTTCAACTGATGCCACTGTTCCCTGAGGACAAGTGTAGGCTATGGAATACTACAAATAATAGAGAACAGTAGTCTAAAGTACGTTTTTGGAACCAAGAAGGCATAGTTCAATACTTTCCATAGATAACTGGGAATGTGCATCTTCAAAATAGTAGTCAAGAGTAGGTATAGACTGTCTAGAGATGCTTACTGTGACAGAATTCTCAATGCCTTTTCATAAAGTAAGAGTTCTTCAAAGCAACTCTCAGTAACCATTAAGAGAACAGTCAGTGAATCTACGCTTTTTGGATTAAAGCAAGAAAATGAAAGTCCATGTTCTCCACAGATGTAGACATAATGAGAATGACTTCAGTACATCTGCTAGTAATCAAAATGGGTCCACATTCACCAGTGCACTGAAAAGTGGAATCCCAGTGATCAGCAAGATCACTGTTTTGCCCCGATAACATGTAAAATCATGTCAGGAAATCGTGTATACTAATTTGCCTACAGAAAATGAGAACCACATGATTAAATTGTATTTAATTATCTATACTAAGAAAGACTGAGCTGAAGAACAAATGGACCTATCTTATCACGAAGATATAATCACTTGAGGGAAAGGGGCCCCAAAATGTTTTATTCCTGAGTTGGAAAAAAACCCAATCAACCAAGTCAGTCTTTTTTCCCCATGAGAAGGTTTTTCCACAAAAATATACCCCTCAGATAATCAAAATAGAAAATTTCCATCAACTACCCAGAAAAAGGAGGGGAAAAAAAAATACAGAGTCTTCCAGAACCAGCAGCTGGGAAATATTTTTTTCTTGGGTAAAACCTTTATTCCCAAAGAAAATTTTCATTTCAAGAAAAAGAATTTTCACTGAAAAACCATTCCAATGGAAAACACCTGACCACAGCTACAAAGGTTAGGACCACTGGCCTCAGCCAGGGGAAGGCAAATACCAACCAAGGTCAGTGGACTGGGTCTGCCACAGTCCTCTTGGAAAATCACGGGCACAGTGCATCCATCCTCCATGATGTTAATTCTCCTCCAGCGTTTCTGCCTACGTAGACTCTGTACGCCTCAGGGTAGGAATCCTCTCTCACTGTATATTGTATACAATCTACTGTAACACGTGTGTTTAATGATTTTCAGCACTACAGTAACAACAGTGTTTGTCCCTCCTACAGCAGCTAATTTCCAATATTGAGATGAGGAGAAAAATATGACCTATGGCTGCAACACACTGCTAATCAAACACTGTTGTACAGCATGGTGCTGGGAGGGGGGTGCCTCTTCATTGTACAACTAATCAGAGTTTATACACACAAAATCAGACAACTAGATAGTCCAGTCTTGTGATCAGTGTTCCAAGCTGCCAGAAATAAGGCAGGAAAGAGGGGTGTGGGGGGTGGGGTGGGGAGCATCTCCTTATAATGAAAGCAGAGAGATGACTGGACTAAGAGCTGATGAGGTTACAAGGCAACAGCAGTGCCATGAGTTGTTTGGGCTTAAAGCCAGATGTCTTGTATTTCCTTTGATTGTTTCTAAATAATTAATGGTATTAATTTAATCATGTGACCCACCCACCCCCCTTTTAGTATTTGGCTCTGTGTACTAACACTAAATATAAAGGAGAAAAACAGTACTGTCTATAGCATACTGAATATTGATGCCGTGTGTTTGGACTGCAACAACAGCTGATACTCATATCCATGAGACTACATATTCTACAGCACTCACACGGTGTTTGCACGTAGTAGATGAAGTAGTATCCTTCAATACACCATCCATAAACCAACTCAACTATGACATATGGACACTGCATGTTTGAAGTAGTAAAATAGAGGGTACATCGCTCTCTCTCCGCCCACACTAAGATGAACCTGCCACTACTATTTCACGTAACGTTTTCTGGCAAGCTCCCAGTTTTCAGTCATGCTGGTTTGCTTGAAAGAAACACTCAGAGGAGACTCTGCTTGTCTTGCTGTTCGAACAAACAAAATAATCACGCATCTTGAGTTAATGGTCCAAAGCTTAATGAAGATCATAGAAAAGAGGCTGCCCATGATGAGAGCATTCCCTTCTGACTTAGCCACATAAGTCACTGCTGTTGGCAAAAGGAAATGGATTATGAGGATAATAATTAACCCTGAGCTCTGGTCTAGACAAACCTTTGCTTGGTACAGTAGCAGTAAGTGCACAAAGAAAACAGCAACAACGAGAAGTAAAAATTTCCCCAGGGCACTGGCAACAACAGCAGGAGGACCCCTGTTTCTTGCTGGGGCTGCAAGTGTCACAGGCATCGAATAATCCCATGGGAATATTAGGATTGAGTACTAGGACTGCTGAAATCTAACAGAAGAATTCCTGAACAAATAAAGACTAATGAAGGCACCTCCTTACATGCATGATTCTATTATATGCACTCAGTAAAAATATTTGCCCACCCTCCTACATATCACAGCACACTCTCAGCTCCCCTAGTCAAGTCTCTGGTTCCACCCATCTTATCTACCTTTTTTCCCTACCACATTTTCACTTATCTTGAATCCCATGGTACTTACCACAGAATAAGAAACATAGAAGGGTTGGAAGGTACTTTTAAAGGTCACCCACCCTTCCTGCAATGAGCAGGGACATCTTCAACAAGATTAGCTTGTTCAGAGCCCCACCCAATGTGTTCTTGTTACCAGGGATGGGGCATCTACCACTTCTCTGGGCAACCTGTTCAAGTGCCTTACTCACCATCAGATAGTATTAAATGGGGCAGCTATGAGGCAATGGAGATAGAAATCTGACAGCTTGGAGCAGACCCTCATTTGATCCAGCAATGCCCCAGACTTCTGTAGGTAAGGAAAAAGTGATAGGAGGCCCTCACACATGTCAAAAGAAATTTTCAGATGTGTGTACAAACCTAACCTCATCAAAGAGTACCTGTGAGGAGTCAGAGAGGGCTTGGTCAAGTCTCATTTCTTATGTTGTCATTCTGCAGCTAGACTATCAGATCAAGAATGGCAGTGGTGTTTTTCTACAGTTACAATTCTTCAGTAAAGGGAAGTGAATACTGAAGAATTCTCCACTAGAAAGCCTGATCCTAGTCTTCAAGAACTTGGCAGTCAAGGCCTAGCAATCCTATAGGCATCTTCCTCCACCACTAACTCACTAGAGGTTCATAGGAAGAAGTCTGATTCATTACATAAAGATCATATGAGATGTATACCCAAGCCCTTCAACAGGGACTGGGGCAGTGCCAAAACAATCACTGGCTCTGCACACTCCAGAGAATATCACCTGGAGGAAGAATCACAATTGCCAAATCACAGGCTGAGGCACTGCAGAGAGTGGCAGAGTGCCCTGGGTACCAGAGCTCAGGCTATGGGGCTCTTCTGCAACAAAGGAGGAGAATGAATACCACACTCACTGTGCTGGGAAGAAAACATCTCACCCTGTCCTATCAGTGCATCTCTAACATGGTTATAAGGTTATATCATAAATAACATCATGGCTTTATTGCTCACGGATATATGTAAATGGCGAAAACATTAAATCATATCAGTTATAACAAGAAGAAGAAGAGTAACATACAGCCAAACTTAAGAGCAACTCCTTCAGTTCATACCAGCTACCTACAGTAGAGAGGCAACACTTAAACAAGCAAAAAGCACACCAGAGATCCCACCTTGAAAATGGGCTCTGTGGTTTTGAACTGGAACAAGAGGAAACTGCTTCTAGACAGGAATGATCACACAGAAATGACTTAACTCTTTGCAAGGTAGAAATACTAGAAATAGACAAAAAATATAGCAGAGCACTCCCAGCACTTTATGAACAACCCTGTACTGAACTGCTTGGTTTTCAGGATTTTGGGAGGTCATGGTAGAGTGAGAAGACAGCATTTTTCCTGTGGTGACAAGGATGTCTCAAAGTGTCCACATGACCGACTCTGCTGAGAATGTATCTTTTGTTCCTTCTTCTGCACTATTTCCCTCTAATTATAGCTTTGCAGTGAACCCCCTTTGTGAGTTGCTCAAATAAATGTAAATTTTATCTTGTAAGCAATACCCTCCAAAGTACAACTATCAACTGATAATAAAATTCTGAAGAACTAAAAGGCAGTGGGTCTTCCCCAGCGCCCTCATCTCCCCAGTGCACTGGACTGCTTGCTATTATTATATATGGAGTTCCAGGCAGGGTACTTATTATTATAAATATGTACTGTATTGAAATATATAGCCCAAGTCCCTAGGGCCCAACATTTTAATTAGAATTACAGTTGTGCAAATAACTGATTTATTTGGCTAGCTGACCAAACTGTGAACATGGAAAAGAAAAAAAGCCCCGAACAAAAATCACCTATGGGTTTAACAAAATGGACTAGGTTTTTTTTGTTTGTGCTTGATACATTTCCATTAAAATTGACTTAGTTTCAAAACAAAAACAGAAACCTTGTTTAGAAACATCAAAACAAAACCCTTTGGCTTTCCAAAACTTTTCTTTTAATTTTTTCTCAGTTTATTTTTTTACATAATTTTGGCTAACCCATATCTGAGGCAAGCAGCTTTCAGCAAATAAGACATTTAACTCAACAATTTTTCTCAGATTTAAATCTAAGGGCTGAGCTGTGAGTTGACTAGCTCCTGACTTACTGAAGGAAGAGCAGGGAGGCAGGGGATCTGCATTCTCTTCTTAGTTCAGCCCCTGTCTTTGTGTCCAAGGTGAGTTATTATTTCATTTCTTTATGGTTGCCTCTCTGTCCACACTTCGTCTCTGCAGTCTCTGAGCTCGCTGGGGTGAGATGCACCTCCTACAGCATGTCTGTACATTGCCTAAAATAATAGACTGCTCATTTCAACTGGGGCCTATATGATTTACTATAATATAAATAACTCCTCAACTGCAGTCAAATCTCTTTTTAATGCCAATAGTTTCACTTGCATATATTTAGCAGCCCATCATGGGAACATCATCTTCCTTTTTAATTAATTACTTATTAATAGATGTAAAATATGAACGGACAGCAAGTCTGGATTTTTCTTGCTTCATCAATTTCAGCCCTCAAAGAAAGCATCTCGTTTACAGCTACCAGGAACCAACAGGGACATGTACTGAATGAAACCTGAAACCCAAGATCCCCTCAGCACTTTTGTACCCCCATGATTTGGGGACAAATCCTCTCCTCCCTCCAGGGAAGGAAAGTTAGCTAGATTGAAAGAGCTGATTAGTGAAGAGCCTCACAGGAAACAGGCTGATTCTCTGTGCAGGGCTTTTAGGCACACAGTTGTCACCAGTAGGAATGGGAAATGCCAGTTCAGTATCTGCAGAGAGGTGGAAACAGCCTACGGGATTGCAGGGAAGAGCTCTGACTGCCTCTGATTCGAAGACCCCTAGCATCTCACCAGGCCAACTTACCTAGCTGAAAGACACCTTCAGAGCTCATTAGAAAATAAACAACACAGAAACAGAAGCAACTGCAACACTACGAACTCTTCAACTTTCATGTGCAGCACTTAGGGCTGGGGGTGGGGAGGTTTCTCAGAGCACACATGGCTGTCACTGACAATAAAGTCAGTCACGTTTTTAAAACACTGGGGACAGAGTTGCAAATGTGCCCCATTATGTCTTGAGATGTACTCCCCGGGTACAAAAGGTGCGTGGGTTACGGTAAGCTCATGTGTTACTTGGCTGAGACCGTAAAAGGCAGTGTGAAGTACAGACTGAGAAAGAAGGAACTGTGCAGAATACAGGGTGGTTATTCCTACTGTATAGGCATGATCCTGGGTGCTCCATGTATCCTGGAGTCCCACTGCAGCTTTAACCTCATGCTACTTTTCTCCATCGCTGGGGCTGTTGCTCAGCTCTGGGAGACCCCACTGGTATTTCACAGCCCCCGTGGCTGTGCCTCAGTCCCTGTGTCCTGTGAGGGGACTGTGACACCCGTACAGACTGTGCCAGTTGATGCCAAGGCGACCACACTCTGTCCAAGGGCAGCATTTGCAGGTGGCCATTCCCCTCTGTGTTTGTGTCCCCCTGTGCTGTGCTAAAGGAGCAATTATTATCATTAAAAATAAATCATCCTCCCTGACGATTAACTGTACTTATTGGCCATTGCTGCCATCTAGCCAGATACATTTCCAATATTCACAGAAGCCTTGAGCCTGTTTATTTTCCCATTGTTACTTGGCCTGAAGCGGGGATAAATGCATCCCTTGCTACTCACTGCCTCTGCAGAGACATTTGTAAACTTCCATGGGGTTTTCGGTTTTTTTCCCAACAGGTGACAAAATACTGTATAACTGCAGGTGCTCTGGGACACAAACAGGAAAATGGAGATCAGATGCAGCTGTAGTTGGAGTAAGGGGAAAATGCAGATAAAGGCAGCAGATAAGAGAGTGCTAAAACAAGCAAAGAAATGATTGAGAAGGGGTATTTAGCTATTTTTGTTGCCAACTTACTCTTGCAAGGTAGCTATAACAGAATAATTTTGTCTATTTTGTTATCATGCCAAATTTTTGCAGGTGTTACCAGGGGAAATTTGGAAGTTTGTTGAAAAAAAAAAGGTTTCTGAACATTACGGGAAAAGGATGAAGAAGTTCTCAGCTCAAGCTAGCACTGAAGGACGTGCTGGAGGTCACAGCTGAAGGGCACTGGCTGATGTTACTGGACTTGTGAAGTAGGAATGATACGGAAGTGGTTTCAGATAGCTTCTGAGTTCAGATTTATTCTTCTAACAATTTGTTCCCAAAATTCAGTCAGGAAAATGTTCCTAAGGGGGGGCTTATTCTACACCCATCCCTTCAACTCCTTTTGGTATGACATAGGTTGAAAAAATGAATATTCTAAGGAGACTTAGAAACCAAAAAATTCAGACAGACTTTCATGGCTTGATTTCCATCCACAATTCAGCTCTACAAAGCCAATGTAAACCTCCAGACACTGGCCTTTCACTTCCCTAGTCAACCTGGTTTCAGAGCCATATCCAGCAACATAATAAAAAAGAGGTGAAGCACAAAGGGTAAGGAGAAAATAAACGTGACATCATAAAAGACAGTGATTGTTGTCTGGCCATAACATTCCATCCAAACAAAAGGGGGAAGGAGGATATCATTAAAAGTCTGTGAATTCAAATTTCATTTAGTATACTTCCTATTCCACCAGAGGAATGACAAAAAAAGTTGTATTTTGTTTCCCTGACTTTTCTCCTCTTTGAAAAGGGAGGTTTCATGAGTAATCCAGAGTAATATTCAGCTGTGAATCCAATTTATGCAGTAGGATAGGATTAAAAAAGGAACAGAAGGTCTGGATTCTGAACCTGCTGTAACAGTTTTGATTTGAATACAACCCAAGTCTTGAAATGGCTTGTTTTCCACTTCTGGTTTGGAGCTGGTTGAAATACTGCCACAGTAGCACTTCCTGCAAAATTTATGTCCAAGATTCTCATTATTTGGAACTGAACTCTAAAGATTTTGGCACCATGAAATCCAAACAAAACTCTGTTCCTGACTCAACTGGCCCAGAAGTCAACCCAAGCTTAATCTGGTTCTGGGTCCAAATCCAGCATCAGCCCATTTCCATTGTTATATAGATTATGCCATAATACCACCTCTAGCCTCAGGATTTATGATGTCTCCTTACAGGATGCATATTTGTGTGTAAATACATAAATCACATCAGATAAACAAAGAAGACATGCCAGAAAACAGGAGGGGAGGGAAGAGGAGAGATACCTACCAAGCAGTTTGTCTCTAAAGTGTTGCCAGTTGTGAAAGGACTCGACGTGCTAATATCCGCTCATTCAGAGTCTTACAGACATGCTAAGAGCGTGACGGCTGGCAGGCAGTGCATTTAAGTGCTGTTACTGAGGCCCCCAAATATTGACAGAGTGCCAGACTCTGAGAAACTATTGATGTATGCAGCCGGCCGCTGCTCCAGACACCTCTCAGACAGAGTCTTTAAATGTCACAGATTAATGAATTTTCATGAAATAGAGAATGAGAGAAAGAATTAAAAAAGAAAATATCCCATAGCACCAACATGAAAGCATCTTTTATCCCTACACAGAATTCTGCCCTCAAGCCTCAAGATTCCTAATAGATTATAACAGATTGTAAGACGGCATGAGGAGGTTAGACCCTCCAGATCATGCAGAGCATCCTCAAACAAAGACAATATGAGAGATGTTAATTTTTAAAAAAAACAATGAGAGTCAAGGGCCACTCAGGTCTCAGTTTCATTTTAACCTAACCCACGAGTTACGAAGCTTAAGGGGTAGAGCTGGTTAAACGTTTTTTGGGTTTTTTTTTAATCTGAGGTACAAAAGGGGCCAAACTGCAAAGCTCAGTTGTTGACTTTGAACGACCCTAACTTCAGAGCCATTGAGACAGACAGATGTACTTGGACCCTCTCTTAGTATTTGATCTTGTGTTTGATCTTATCCAAAAAATTGCAAAAGTTATGATAGAACATTTTTATGCCATCAGATAAACCAAGTATGCTGATTATTTCTCTTTTTTCATTTATATCAGTGAACTCAAATATGTATGCAAGAACTTCAAATATCATTAAAATGTAATAATGCAAAATGCAGTTGGAGTGTAAATGACAAATCTATGCATAAGACATGACTAGAAGAGGAAGGAAGTGAAGGGATGATGTAGATGTTCTATGCAGAAGTAAAAATGGGTCATTTATACCCAACCACGTAAAAAATACAGCTTCAGTGAGTCCCTCTGCACACAGCCACTTGGAAGTGGGCCTCCAATGAGCCATTTTCTCCCTTGTTCCCAAAGGCATAGGCACAGATTCCTGCAAGGCTCTACTGCCTCCACCGCCCCCAGGTTGTCCTGCAGGATTTCCCTTGAATGCAATGACAGCAAGTGGGGTGACCACCCACACACCCAGCTCCTTGCTGGATGCCTCCTTCCCCATCAAAAGTACAACTGTTTGACAGAGAAAGGGAAATTGGCACCACCACAACAGCAAGGCCTGTTGCAGAAAAATCCAGAGAAGCTGAGAGCATCTCAACGAGCTGTAAGAAAAGCCAAGAAGCAAGACTTTGTTGATGGGACAGCAAGACCCTGTGGTTTTCTACTTTGTTGGAGAGAGTCAAGAGGATGGCAATGAAGATGTTTGGAGTGCTGAAGCACCTCTTCTATGAAGACAGGCTGAGAGAGCTGGGGTTGTTCAGCCCAGAGAAGATGAGGCTTTGGAGAAACCTTACAGCAACCTTCCAGTACCAAAAGGGGGCTGACAAGAAAGATGATGAGGGACTTTTTAAAAGGGCATGAAGTAATAGGACAAAGGATAATAGCCTTAAACTGAGAGAGGGTAGATTTGTATTCGATATAAGGAAGAATTCTCTATGATGAGAGTGGTGAGGCACTGGCACGGGTTGCCCATAGAAGTTGTGGATACTCCATCCCTGAAAATGTTCAAGACCAGGTTGGATGGGGCTTTAAGCAACCTGGTCTAGTGGATCTAAAGATCCCTTCAAACCCAAACTATTTTATGATTCTATGATTAATGCTTCAGGAAAGTCAATATTCTTCACTGAAAACTGGTCCTCTAACTTCCCTCTTGTCTCTGGCCACACAAGGCTTCACAGCAGCTATAAAATCTCACTGGAAGAATGGGGACTACCATGTGCAGCATTCAAGAGGTGCTTGTTTTCATATCATCTTATCAGTCAGATTATTTGTGGCAATCTTTGCCAAAGCAAAACAAATTTTTTTTTTTTTTTACAAAAAAATCTACTTTTCTGAGCGTGAAGCCAAGTGGAAACAACTGCAAGGACTCTAATGGCAACCTCCTGCTCCTGACGACACTGAAGTCTTTGGTTTTCAAAAGCCAGTATACTTCTGCAGGCTGGCATATCTGGCAATTAATCGTATCGTGGACTACAACAGTCAGCCATTTGTGTTTTCCACTCTAGTCACCACCCAAAGCATGTCCTGCCTACACCAACAAATCCACCATATATCCCACGACCACCAGAGCTGCAGCAGGGTCTCCAACACCATTACCCATAGCTCTACAAAGGACCTGGATAAAGTAGCAAGTAGCCATCCTTTGCCAACAGCCAGAGAAGACAAAGCACACATGTGTAAGAGGAGATGACACAAATGACTAATTAAATACATGAGAAGGCAAAATGTCAAAGCCTTTCTATTCTGTGAACAATCTCTGTACAAATAAAGAAAAGAAAATCAATATACATTTTCACACAGGGAACTATTTTATACATCACTGCAAACTTTCTTTAAAACACTCAGTACTTTTTCTTTAGGACTTTCAAAGAGCCTGTCTAACATTACTGCCCATTCTGGCCTGTTATTTCTCCTCACACACCCCTTTTCCTTTCTCCTTTCTTTCCCTCTCTCTTTTTAAAAAATAGTAACAGAGGAGCTATCACAAAACACTAACCCCGCATTTCATTCACTCCAGTAGCACATCTTCAGCAAAGCCCAGCATCGGTTATACTGAAGGAAGACATAAAAAGCCTCAGTATCCCCCTGCTACAAAAGTCTTCAAATACCTCAGCAGAGATGGGCTTCGGCCTAAAGACTGAAGTCAAGCATCATTTGGGATGATCACTGACCCTCACGGAGAAACCCAAGTGGCCAAGCTATGAAGTTGCTCTTTATAAGGGCTGATTACCCAGACTCTGCAACACAGACATGATGATGCCCCTACGTGAAGTCTCTCCACAAGAGACTTCATCTCTTGTGCATGTGCTAGGGCACAGCCGGCTCATCGAAGAGCTTGCCTGACACATCTCTTTCCAGGAGCATGGTGCATATCCCTGGGCAATGCAAACACTGTCTCCTCCAAGACTGCCTCACATGGTAGCCAGTAACAAAACTCTCCTGGGAGATCTGTCTCTTTTCTAGAGGGATAGAAAAAGGAACCCAAAATTTCTAAAAGCTAGCAAAATTTTGTAAGTGAGAATGTTGGGAAAGGAGCAAACTGAGCAATTTTCTAACTCAATGAAAGGCTAGGACACTTTATTCCAATGAGCATCTGGCATTTTAACTAAATAAAGGGACTGAGTTAGAAGACAAAACAAAGCCTTACGACCTGTCCAAACTTATGCAACAGTCTTCTCTCCCTGTCTTCTTTTGCAAATACTAGAATACATAACAAGCCTTGTCTGTGCTCCCTTTGCATGCCAGCATTACAACAGCCATTCCAGTTCCATAAACTCTGCACCACCTCCAAGACTGGGATAACAGAGGCGGACAAAAATTTAGAAGAACTGGAAGTATTAATGATAGCACAAAATTTATCATAGAAAAGAAAAAAATTGAATGCTCTCTGCACACAAAATAGCAATGCCAAGGTAATGAACAGGAACAAATCTGTTATAGAATAAAATTTATTAGGTCTGAAAGGGACCTTGGAAATTCCTAAGTTCAACCTCCTTTACTAGGTTTAGGATTGTATCAAAGGCCAACTCCTTTGCCTCATCTTGTCTCTTTGATTGTCACCGTAAAGTTTCCATCAATTAATTAATTTCTTGTAGTCATTTCTGATTAATGTTGTCTACCTTCTATCTTTTTCTTTCCTTTCCTCCACGTGCATGTGTGTGCATACATCACAGATCACAAACAGCTTACACCCCCCTCCTCGTTAAAAGCCCCACCTCTTCTGCTGACTTACTGCACTCTTAATCAAAAGGGCAGGAGGAAGCCGCCAGGATTCATTCTTCCCCCCCTCTCCTCCTCTCTCCCTCCCTTTTTTCAAATGGCACAAATGTCAAACTTTCTAAAAGGATGTTTGGCATAGCTGAGTTCAGTCATGTAATGTACAAAGTCGGTATGATCAAAAGGTTGCAGGGCTGCCCACTGCTAAAGAAGAGAGGGAAAAAAGGATCTTTTCTAAAGTGTGAAAGAATGCATGAGCCAACTGTTGCCACTGGAAACACCAAGTCTATTAGCAGCAGCAGTGGGTCTGAAACACAAAAACCTCGGTCCAGATTCCAGATTCTCTGAAAAACAGGGGTGTTCTGATCCAATTTTCCACCCATGAAGAAACAGGGACAGACACAGCTATGGAACTGAAGACTTTTTTTTTTTCCGCCCTGTGCTTTGCATCATTATATGGAAAATAACTGTATCTATGGGGAAGTAAGAGCACTTAGTTTTGCAGTCAAAGTTGCTGAAATAATGAGATGGAACATAGATTCACACATCCAAAATACATGGTCTCTCTGGTACTTCTATACTGCTACCTTTCACCACAGTATTTTCATTCTTACTCTCCCCCCTGCTGAAAAAGAGGGCAAATTATTCCTCCCTTTTACATATCTAAGATTGTTATGATTTCATAAGGCAACTGGTTGGCAATTGTAGAGCACTTCACAATTGCATGCTCGCATCTTTCTCTACATTTCTGATATGACTCTTCTGGGTTCATTCATCCGTTTATTTGCTTCACTTTGCTGAGTCCTTGTGAAAATGCCTGCATCTTCTTAACCGACATCAATGCCAGAGAACAGCCCGTCTATGCTACCAGCTCCTGCAAAATGTCTGCACTCACAGTGGCATGAAAATTGGTGGTCAGAATCTCGCCATGAGCTGAGATAGTTTCTCTCCCAGAAGACAACCCCAAAAATGTAGACGAAAAAGCTCATTGTCAATATCCATTTAATAGAAAAATCTTAATTATAGATAGCTTTCAGTCCCAGAACAGTAGACAGGAACTTGAGATTAATTCCCTATGACAAAGTATGTGAACAATAACCAGAACTTGTAATCAATACCCAGAGGAGAGAGCATCCAAATTGTAACTGGGATTTGGGATTCATTCCCAGAGGGCGTAATATACGATTTGGAACAGGTAGACTGGGATTAATTTTTGATTATGAAATATTTGAACAGCAATTTTCAACTTTTAATGGAGAGAGGATGTGGACACCACAATTAACATAATTTCTAAGTCTCTCCATCATATTTCAAGAGACAGATGAGAGATCACAAACAGTTGTTCAGGTCATACACAAGTTAATGTGGGAGAGCCACCTAAAGGAAAGCACACTAGGATGGGTCTCTGGAGAGGGGCAGGCAACGACCAGAGTTGCACTTTCCCCATTTCTAATAAAACTTGCTTATTGAAAAGTCTGCATTAGAAGTAATTATTCCATGTTTGCTGACTTTACATGGATAATTGTAAGTCAGAAAACATCAGTATGAGAACATGGCTTTTCTCCTACACAGGGAAAAAATATAAAGGTGTTCACAGGAGAAATAATTCTCACTCTGAAGGAAAATTTCAAAATAGGAGTGCACAAGGTAAAATATATAGAACCTCATCAGGTCCCGGGGAGAAAATACAACCCAAATTTCTAAAGTTCCTTAGAATATAATAAAATAGCTAATTGTTTGCCTAGAACAAAGATAACGACTGAGCTGCGAATCTTACCCTTTTCTGTTAGTTTCCACAAAATAATTTTCTTTATGTTTTCCTCATAGGCCAATGAGTAATTTTAATGATTATGAGCTGCATCTGTAGCCATGTAAGACAAGGCAAATTTCCTGTATCTGCGTATCTTGCCATTTATGAATGCATCTAATAAAGTGCTGTTTCAGGACAGGTTTATCCTCAAAGGGATAAGAAAATTTAGTCTCCATGTCCAGTATTCAGTATTGCTCAGTTGGAAGGAAACTATCCAGACCAAAAACATCTTGCCCTGAAACAACTGATGGTAGAAGAAGTAATGAGATAAACCAAAATCGTCTTTCAGCTCAACACATACTTTATTCCTAATTTATCTTTTCAATCTTGTAAAATATTTTAAAAGATGCTCTGAATTTCTGAAATTGAAGATTTACCTCTTCCATTTTATGCCTGCTTTGTGAAACTTTTGGGTCTTTCACTGAAAGAGACAAGCCAACTGGGGTTCCTTGTGGGGCCACCCCACCCCTCTCTCCTTAAGCCCTCAGACCCACATCTACCCAAGGATCATTTCCTAAGCCTTCAAAATTATATATAAGTATGCTGTCTCTGCCAGGTCCTATTAATCATAAACTTCTTCTCATTTCATTTCAGTATTAAACTCATCTTGTTCAAATCTCTAATTTTCCACACTGACAGAGAAGTCCTCTATACATCATTCAGTTCTATTTCCTAGATACGTTCAGAATTACAAAATTCATTCAAGCCCATCTGATCTCTTCTCACTAAACCTTCTGCCTTCCCCTGACTGACAGAGAAGAATTAGCCTTCCTCCTGTCAAGTATGCATCTTTTCCCCACAGAAGTATGTGAAAACACATCCAAATACAGGCAATGACTCAGCTTGCCCTTGTACTTGTGTCTTTGCTCTACAGAGCAGTCAGTTTTATGGAGCAGCAAGTCCCATTGATATAATATCAGACAGATTACAAATATTTCTAAGGTAAAACCAGCTGTTGCTACACGGCAGGGTACCACACACTGAAAGCAGAGGTACAGTCAGCTCCCCTCATTCTAGTGGACACAGGAAGTCTCACGATGAAGTCATGCTACAAAATGACACTGCTGAGCCCAACACGTCACAGGTCATTTTAAGTAATTAAAAAGTAAAATTTGCCACCCACAATTTTCCTCAGTGATCCTATCTAATCGTGAACTTGGGTTGGCAGATCTCAGGTTAGGGAAGAAAAAGCATATTTTTTGCTCTTTCCCTGCTGCAGCAATGTCATCTATTTAATTTCTAACCTAGTGCCATAGCTTCTCTCCAGTTTTACAAAGACACTGCAGCACTATTCCAACAAAACAAATTTTGGTACTGCTGTAGCAAACAGGAGATGGGACTAGAACAGCACTTTGTGCTTTTTTCTGTTGAGACAGACATTCAGTAGAAACGATGATGGTTTCCCTAGAGGATACACAGGGAGTTCGGTGCTCCATAGCTGGGAACAGCCCCCTTCCTCCCCTAGGGCCTGGCATCACTGCTCTGAGAGGCTTTGGTTCCCAAGCAGCAAGTTTCAACCCACAACATGACTCAGGGACTTGCAGAGTTCTCTGTTCTCACATCCACACACAGGCTGCACCAGCTCTTCTGGCAAGTTAATCAAAGCAGCTATGGCAGGGGACTCAGAGTCAGATGGACTCCATGAGGGCATGGTGTATTGTTTTTGACCTCACCAATTTCTGCCTCAGTATCCCCAAGTGTGAATTAGTTTTTGGCACCTACAAGTTAAGAGGTCGGCAGCTTTAGAAGAGCTGAATGTTAGACAGATCGATATTTCATTTTAAAGAACAGTTCCTATTCTACTGTACTTTTGCTGATTTGAAAGAAAACAGACTCTGTTGCAGTATTTTTTGACTAAAAACCTGTAGAAGAAATCATTACAGTCTTTTACAACCAGAATCTGGAAGGGTGTCCCATTGTAATATTTTCAAAGAGAAGTTGTGCATGCAGTATGTATGTGCATATGGTGTTTATGAATTGTTTTTTAACTTTAGATATTTTATTCATTTTTCCACATGGTACAAGTAGAACACACATCTTTGTTGGACAGACACCAATACAGTAACATAGCTTTTGATTTCAGGCACTCAAGACTCTGCAGGACAAAAGGCTACTCTATCTTCATGCCAGGACATCACATCCTGAAATTAGGATGCATGCCATCAGGCAGTCAATATCTCACTGAAGATACTCAGCCCTCAATACGTTCCGTTATTCTAAATGAAGGAAACTGTAACCACTTCCAGTTATTCCATACAGAGATTAAGGTCCATGAGAACTCTCTGTCTTGGCATACAACATCCTATTTTGATTTCACTGTGTTGTGGGATCTGCTGTTATCCACAGTTTGTGGACTTCGTTGGTTTTTTTTTTCCCCTCACTTGCAGCATGCTCACAGCCAGCACAGTAACTTCAGTCATAACAACGTTCAGAAGACCCTAAAGCGGAGGGAACTGGGTAAGCACTGGCACAAAAACATCTTTTAGGATAGCAGCAGAAAGAGTACAGATGCTACTGATACCTGCATACCCAGCCCCCCGGTCAGCAACATGGAGCTCAAAATTCACTTCTCCCATTTACGCTGTGTGAGTGTGTGTAAACTGCTCCCGCAGACCCATGGAGACACTGAAAGCACATTCTCTAGGATAAGTGCCTATCCAGACTCACTACTGTAGTTCATTGTGCAAAATCAGATGAAATGCAAGTGTCAACAGCTTACCTCCAGACCAAAAAAGTCCTGCTACTGCACACTGCCATGTCTAATAACTATATAAACCTTATTTATTTAATTTCAAAGCTGCACCATGGTCTCAGTAATCACAAGATGGTGGCATTTAAGAATTGGAGGTGTAGATGCTTTTACTTATTTTCCAGGAGAAAGCTAGGTCCAAAAGCAAAATAAAGTTTCCTTTATAAAGAATGGAAATATTAATAATATAAATGAGTTCTTTATATCATTTAACATTGTTAACTATCATTCTGTTAAATGAAATATAATACAGGAGAAATCAGTTCAGTGAAAATACATAAATATTAATTCCGTTCCCACTGGTAATTTAACACCTATCTTGTACCCCAAGGTCTTGAAAACACTGAGTACGAAAAATAGCTCTTTCCCACTATCTGGAGAAAAACACGAGGGTAAGGGAAACAAAGACTAACATTTATGTGAACTTGAGATGCACTGGTTTTAAGAACAGCCAAACTAAAATGCCTGCACTGAGTATCTATGGCACACAAAACTAATGATTCTTGTCCATTGTCCTACTGAAAGTTTCTTCCTGCGACTGGCTTAAATTTGAGGTTTCTTGACAAGATCTAATGAATGGTTAACCTCACTTTCCTGATAAAAAGCAAATGCTAATGCTCCCTGACTTCACTCTTTTCTTGAAACAAGTCCATATGGATGAGAAATATAAACTTCTGTCAACATGACTGTTGCTCCGTGCATCATTTAAATGTTAAAATAAAAAAGGGGAATCTTTTTGTTATTGTTTTTGGGTTTTTTTTGTTTTTGCCCAGGCACGGCAGGTTCCACCACGGGAAATTCAGCTCTGCTCTCCCAGGCACAGACCTGGGGCAGTGCCAAGCCCTCTCCCCTCACCCATCCCCTTTCCTGCTCTCCCAGCAGCGGGGCAGCCCCGAGGCAGCAGGCAGCGATTCCAGCGAGGCACGGTATAAATAGGGAGATGTGCTGTAGCCTTGTGGATCGCAGGTGGCACAGAGCATTTATCTTCACACGCGCCAGGGTGAATATCTACGGCTTACGAGTGGGAAAGGTCAGGTATGTCAGCTATGATGGCAACAAACAGCCTCACTAGCGGGCACGGGTGTATTCACCTTTCGCTGCTTTCACAGCCGGCAGAGGCCTCCGGAGCTGGAGCGGGAGCAGCAGCCCTGGAGCACCAGCTATCTCCGGGCATGCTCCCACCTTGGCTTGGGGCTCCCTCTCCTTCCCCTGCCTGTTGAGAAGGCGCCACTGCCTGTGAGGGTGGCAGATAACGCCAGTATTTTGGAACTGCTCCCTTCCGAAGCCACTGAAGAGATTTATTATTTATAGGCAGAGGGATGAAAAACATGAAGTACGTACATGGGGGCCCGTGGGGGGAGGGCCAGTTACTGCCAGGCAGTAATTTCAGTCTGAAGTTCCTATGACTTAAATAGCCACTTGAGCTCTGCTCTTGCAGTTTATGATGTCAATAGAACCCCTAAATGAAATTACAGCCTTCTGATACGCAGCGGGGTAGCTTTTCTTCACCATGTAATATACCCGACCGGGAGAAATTGCACTATACGCAGAGTTTCACTAAAGCAGAGTTTATCATAAGAATGTTCCTGCTAAAATATGATTAGGCTTCTTGTTTGCCAGATAACACATCTAATGAATCAGGGTATGCGTGATAGTCATGTTTTGTGAACGCAGACATAATACCCTGAGGTGAACTGGGCACTCCACTGCCTCAAAGCACCACTATTTCATTTCCACCGTAATTTGCACCTGCTTTGTTTTGCCAGCAGCACAGACCCATGCTAGCTCTGGAACTTGCCTCCGTTCCAGAAACTCAAAGCTTGCAAAGACAAAAAAAAACAAACAGGGCTGCAATGGGGGGTTCTACACGCTGTACTTACAGGCTTGCTTTCCTTTTTTTCCTTTTTTTTTTCTTTTAAGCATGCCCGAGCCTGGCTAAACCTCATTAGTAGCCCTGTGAGGGCAGGAAAAAAAATCCCCACTTTTCAGATGGGTAGTGAGAAACAGACCAAGGTAAAGATCACAGTGATAGACCTGGGATATAGATTCAGGTCTCCTGAAGTTTATTCCATTTCTCTCCACTGTCATTATGTTACTCCTACAATCCCCTCCTCAGCCCAGGACAGGAAGAAAAGCCCTTCATCTTACCGTTCATGAACCTTCCTATTTCTTTATCCTTTAGCTGAGAACATGACTGCAGTTGATAATTAGAGATCTGTAGTTAGTGGCTGCTTTACCTCAGTAGCTTGCAAATCCCTTTTACTTTCCTAACTTTCCCCGTCATATGACTTAATTCAAAATCAAGTTTCACTTTCTTTTCTGAATTACAGGAAGGAAAACTAGTGCTGCTTCAGTGTTGTGACCCAGGAAAAAAAGCTGTTGTTCAACTTTTGGAAAAGATAGGCTTACAATATAAAATAAGAAAACAAACTGAGTATACCTTAAAACAGGCAAGGTACTCAAACCAATACATTTTTATTCCTTTTTGCTTTTATGTATTCTTACTGCAAAAATTGTCTCTGGATATTGCTAAAGTTCTTGTACTTCTGAAGCATCCAGTACCTATGAATCTGTGTACCTTTATCATTACATCTTTTTCTGTGCTTTGTTCTTGTCTGATGCAGTTAACAGTCATAGAACAACAAGCATATCACATCAAACAATTGTGCAGAAAACAGTGGTTTTCATTCTACTACATAAATATATATTCTCTTCCCCAAAAGTATAAACTAGAGGTTTGAACATGAGCAAAAGAATACCATTTTCTCTTTGGTGGTGTCAGAGAAAGAATGACAAGTTTCCCACTTTATCTATGGGTAAAAGAGAGGTTTTAATTTGGCAGCATACGTAAAGCACTTTGAGACTACTACTCGCAAGGGATGATGTAACTAAAATGGCTACTGCTAGAAGCAAACAGTGCATTTATAAAAGAATGACCATATGTATTAATTTTCCTTTTTTAAAGCAACTCTGATGAACTATTGCACAAAGAAGCTACTACTAATGAGATAATTTATCATCTTACCATCCCAAAGTGTTTAAATGGCATGTTAGAATATGATTTGAAATTGCAGATTTTCACCCTAATGATTTTAGACCATAGACAAACCATTAGAACCTTGGCTTACAGTCAATAAGCAGCTTATACCATAATAAGCAAAACTGCCTATTTTTTCCACATTGCTGTACATAAGTATCAGCAAAGACAAGTTCCTTTGCTACCAGAGAGAATTACAGAATAAATAAATTAATTAAATAATTTAAACATCAAGAGATTTAGAGCAACACAGAGACTCTTAAAAAAGGAGATTAAACATTGTTTTGCCTTCTTGGTGAAAGATGCCAGAGTGACAGCGCTTGACTTCAGTCTATCCAGAGAACAAATGTTATACAGGCAGAAGTTTGAAGTTTCAGACATTTAGCACTGTGCTTTGAGAACTTTCCATTTCAGAAGTACTTATGTCTTTCAGACTTACACTGCCTGGAGGGAGAAAGTAAATCAGAGATAAGCTTCAAAGATCAGACCCAAAAGTGTGTGTGGGCGTTCAGTATAGCCCATTTAGAGAAAAGAAAAAAAATCCATTATGTTTCTATCTGTGATGTGAACTGCCTGAAAGTTTGGGATGTTCTGATCTGTCAGCTGCTTTGAGTACACTGTAGAAAGGTGATGCAACAGCTAAGTCGGGATCTTAACATCAATTTAGTCAAAAGCTGGGACCATTTGGATTGAAGCTTTGATGTATGTAAAGGTTATTTCTATGTGTATGTAAGACTCTTTACTGAAGGGATCAGCCAACTTAATTGCGGGTTTTGTTGAGAGCTGGTGATTTAGTTGAAGTTCAGAGAGAGGTCTGCAGCACCAGGGAATGAAGAGAAACAGCTAACCCTTGCTGCTCAGTGCTGAAAAAGGTCTGCGGTCAACTTAGGGGTTTGTATATGAAAAAAGAGAAGTTCACAGTTCTTTACGGTTCTAATGCAAAACCATATGAAACTCAGAGGTTTTGTCTATCTTTCACTTGAAGTTTTCAGGCTTTCAGGCAGTCAAACTGTATGCTGAATTGAAGCAGGGGGAGGGACTGACAAGCCACATGGATTGAAACCAACAAAAATATTTGCAAAAATTGCCAAGCAGTAAAACCACCAAATCTTACATGACTTTACTTACTGGTTATAAGAAATAGCAAGTACTTTAATATGGGTTGGATGTGATTTGATACTGAGCTCAATCCTGAAGTCAATGTCAAAGCCTCCGACAACTTCAGTGAAAGGCTGCTTTACTTGCCATCCTCGGGACTTATACTGGGCATGAAACCAGGGAAAAGGTGACTGGACTTTTCTGTAGGTCACAGGTGACCAGCAGCATTTGAAGCGGGGCTGTCTCCCTGGTGTCAGAGAGACATGCTTGTTGATACATGTGCTGAATGAATCCTGCTCAAAAGCAAGACAAAGGCGAGAAGAATGCTTCCTAGTTAATATCCCATGAGAGATATGTTGGTGCCACTAAAGATCTTGGTCTTTTGCCAGGGACATGTTTCAAAGAACAGGATAATAACTCAAAATACAAATATTTTGACTGCTGCCCTGTGTTTCTTATATGCCTACTTTGTTAAGAGCAGAAAATGTTAGTCAAGAAATGATTCATTTCTTCAAGTCATATAATATGGAAGATGATGAATGATGAATAGAACAGCCCACACATTGCCCTGGCCTTCTTTATCACTACAGCAGAAACATATTAACAGAAGAGATATATTCAGTGGGGCAGGAGAGGACAAAATCTGGGCCTGGAGCTAGAGATGTTCATCCTACCCCTTTTTCTGTTGCCGACTTTCCCATGTGGCTATGAGCAAATCACTGCAGATTTCTAAGTCTCATCTTCCCTATCCAACAGCTGAAAATAACTCTGTGTGAGTACCTTGATGTTGGCTGAGACACTCAATTCTTTAGCATCCAAGATTTTGTATATTAAGTTCTTGAAAGTACATTTTTTCCTGATTCCCAGTTCCCCATACAGACAGAAAGAGAACATAAGGGAATCGAGAGAGTTAAAAAAAAAAAAAATAAAAAAAAAAAATCCAACCGTTCCCTCTCCCTCAAATGGACCAGCAGCCTATAAACCAACTAGTTCTTCCTATTCCCAGAGGTGGCTTCCACAGAAGCATTTTCTTTTACTATGCATNCCCCCCCGCCGCAGCCCGGCCGCGCTGCTGCCCAGCCTGACCCCCGCTGGTGGCCGTGGGGATGCCGGGGTGGGGATGCCGGGGTGGGCACAGCCCTCCTGCCCGGGCGACGCCGGGCTCCCCGCACTCGGCTCGGCAGCCTCCGCGCTCCGAGCTTCATATTCCTCCTGTGCTTGTTGCTGATCTTTGCTTTTATATACTAAAAAAAAAAAAAAAAA
>VYXB01005689.1:990566-1008329 GCA_013397135.1 Pachyramphus minor
AAAAAAAAAAATAAAAAAAAAAAATCCAACCGTTCCCTCTCCCTCAAATGGACCAGCAGCCTATAAACCAACTAGTTCTTCCTATTCCCAGAGGTGGCTTCCACAGAAGCATTTTCTTTTACTATGCATCCACTGTAGAGTTTCTTTTCTGCTTGGCTGGGCAATCAGGTATTCAGAGCATAATGTAAATGCTCAGAACACAGAGGCATGAAAACTTGCCAGACAGAAACTCCAAGCGAAGGATTAACATTCCCCCCCCCCCCGCTTTCCTCCTTCTCNAAACCTTTATTTCCTGCTTCGCCGCGGCGGCCCCGAGAATAGAAGCCTTGACACATCAAATTCTGGGAGCTCACCACTCACCAGGGCTGTGGTTCCTGGTCCAAGCAGTGACGAAGGAGAATCACCTCACAGTCTCTGGAGAGTGGCAGGGCTTGGCTGCGAAGCGCGCCCTGTGCCGATGGGCTTTTTGAGTTCGCTCTGTTCCAGAGCGAGTGCCGAGGCAGAGAAATTAGGGAGGGGAGAGGTGGGAAGGAAAATCACTGGAGCCTCTTACGATCAAACTTCCACTAAGCAAGAGGAAATGTCTTATAAATAAACAACAGCAAGAGAAACAAAAAAATCCATCCCGTCCTGCCAGAGGAATGTACATTATTGTCTCTCGACGGAAAACTTTACACCACACCAGAAAGCAAGAAAGCAGCCATGTCTCCTGAAGCCACCCTCCCTTGAGCGAGGGGGTGGGGAGGAGGAGGGCAACACGAACTTAAAAAAAAAAAAATATTGGGAAGTTCATGCGATTTCCCAGTAGACAAACGAAACTGTCCAAATTCAACAGATGTCAGTATTCCAAGGTTTCACACAGTGCTGAATTTCTTTAGGTCTGATGATCATTGCTCTGCCATGAGGACACATTATTTTTTTGTTTGTTTGGCAAGGGGAAGGAGGGGAAGGTCACCGTATACGTATCTGTTTGTGTAGATCTGTATGTATATACATGTATATTTATTTATGCCTAATATTCACATTTTATGATTCATATTTATAAGAATATTTTTTATATATGCATTTAAAAACCTGAGGTAGATGAAATTCTCTTCTCTCATACCTCCCCATAATTTTTGAGATTTACAGGCCGGAGTTCCACAGCCTTCATTCTCACCCCACGAGACTGCAAGTGTAATCTACTTAAAACTAACATGTTATCATACTGCAGCTCACAAGTGACATGAGTTTGGTGATTTCAGTACAGTCCCTAGCTTTGCAAAAAACTATTGCATGATTTGGCACGACGCACGACAAATAGCAGTCTCTTCATGAGGAACTACAGATGGCAATTGGAAGAGTAATTCAAATTATTTATCCAGCTCATTTGGACACATAGAATGGGGGATGGCCTGAGCCTATGAGAAACCAGTATGCTACAAGTGATTATTAGTGAGCTTATTAAACCTGCCTCACACGTACAGCAGTAAAAGATCAGAGATTGCTGATGAGAATCAAGGTGCTTGGCAGTGCTATGTCTTGGGTCCTGACTAGGACAGAAGAGTACAGGAGGTGAGGACCTACTTCAGAGGAAAAGTGGGGCAGATCACTAAAAGAATTCCCAAAAAATTTGCCTCACCTATTGAATTCCCGGGGACTACCATATTCAGAAGACACAAATGAAAACATGTTTTTTAAGTGAATTAGTTTTACATCTGTGCGTTCTTGCTGTTGAAGTATTGCTGTTATAGACTTTCGCTAGCAACAATCAGCCTATAGTGCAGGTGTATAAGGTAGAGACAATATTAAGATTGAAGTATGTTTGAAAATAAAAGCCAAGAGTCCTTAATGCAAAATTTATAGTAAATCACAGTTTCTTCAGGCTCAGATCTTTAGGAAAAGCTATTGTTAAAGCATTTCTAGATCTACAATACCAAGGTGATCTTAATAAAATAAAAGGAGGCATTTTCAAGAGATTTCTTAAGACAGAGCAGTAGAAGTGACATCACTGACACAGCATCAGGGGAGCTGTGTGAAGGGCGTTAGTCTCATTTATCTTACCAGATTAATTGGCAAATTGTAAATCTGACGATCTAGCTCATCCATGCTGGTAACAGAGGTCCTTAACCTGGAAGGACAGTGGGTGACAGAGAAGCTGGTGGCTGATCTGACCTCACCAAGAAAGGCTTTGCTCATTTACAAATCCGCTCAGCATTCACCTCTCTCGCTACGTTTATGTTTACCAGCATTGCCAGAAATATTTAAGAAAACTGAGACAAATGTGAGCTCTTGCAAGTGAAACCTGATTAGTGAGAGGTGTCCAGAGAGTCAGGTGCTCAGAGGGAAGAGCGATGTGCAGATGACAGTGGAACAGAATTTGAAATAGAAATTCCTGTCTGTGAGGAGGAAAACCTTTAACATTTCTAAGCAGGAAACACAATTAGCAGGTTGGTCAACTGACCCCAGGTTCCCAATACCTTAGCTGCCTTTAGGGGATTTACACAGATGGAAGTGGGGGCAGTATATGGCCCTCTGTTTAATAAGTCATTTGCTAAACAGTCCAGAGATCAATAGCAGACATTAAATTAAGTACTCTGGCATTCTTATTATTTAGTATCATTAAGCATTAGGGATGCTGTACTGTAAACACAGGGTACAGAGAACCAAATGAAATCTTCCATTTAAAAAAAAAAAGCCTATGAAGTTTCTGAAATTTGGACTAAACAAAAAAACACATGCAGCAAACAGATCAAAATCTCAGTAAATTTCAAGTGTCTTGCCTGTCAGCTCAGACTATTTCCATTACAGACTTCAGGAACTGAACTGTGCCATTCTTGTTTCGCTAGCATTAACAGTGGCCGCAGCCTCAGAACTGCAAAATAATAAGAGCCAGGAGGACAATCATTTTCCTCAGATTTTTTATTTTGACATTTCCCATTTGTGCCCTTTTTCAAAGTTTTAATTTGGTAAAGGCACTTTTCAGCCTGTCTTTTAACAGGTCACTAATAACTTGGGATGCAAGATCTCATATTTCATTTTTTGCTGCTGCCACCACTAAATATTTCATTTACCTTGAATACAGAAGATCACTCTGGAAGGTTTATTTCTTTTTTTTTTCTTCTTTTCACAATACTGTTCACAGACTAGTTTTTGTGATTCCTTATTTGCATTAGGCTAGTTTCATCCTACCTGTTTAAGTAAATTAACAGACTGCCTACAGAAATATTTTCATTCTTTAAGTAGCTTGGTGAGGCAACTGTACTATGTTCATTCTTCTTGGGACCTATATGCAAATAACTGGGAGTCCTGGAGGTGGTACCGTATTAAAACACAAGCTTGTTCTGTAAAATATTTGTTAATATTCATAACTGTGTTACACACACAAATATAAACTTGTACATCTGTATGTACACATACACATATAAATAAAATCATCAGAGTTTTATTTCTGCCCCCTGACTTGGCTGTTAGCCCTTGAACTAGAAGACTGAGTGCTTTCAATTCTGCATATGTGCACACACACAAAATACAGAGCTAAACAGAAGCATTTTAAGAACAACAGTACGACCTAAGGGTTTCTCTGCCTGCCGTATACCAGTCTAGAGAGCACAGGCTTCAAAAAGGCTGACACTTTCCTCATCTCAGCAAAGACAGAGAAGAACCCCATCAGATGCAAGAGAGTGCTTGGAGACCCTGACTTTTCCCTCCTTACCTCTATGCATCTCTCCATGCAACTAAACCTCTGTGCTTAGAGACAGGCCATGCTGCGACCAGCTGCAGATAAGCACATGGAGGTTAATTCTGCTTTTTGCTCCATTAACCTCTGCTCCACCTTTGTGACACCCTCAAGGAGGAAAGACTGCAAGCTGGTGTGGACAGGGGAGCCAGGCACGTGCCGGCAGCCAGGCAGCACTGAAACAGGAGTCATACCATGACTGGGATGCCTCTGGATCCCAGGCTTCACGGATTCAGAGACTAGTTTCCTTTGCTCCTGACAGTTCTGCCTCAGCACTGAACACTTGCAGGATGCAAGTATTCCCCTTCTCTGGAAGGCAAGCTTCATGGCAGTTCCCTGCAGCCTTTCCCTCTGCCGTATATTCCTCCCTATAGGAGGAGACGCACAGCCTTTGGCAGTGGGTGCAAACAGATGAGATAAACAAAAAGAGATGAAATAAACCTAGTGGAAAAGTCTTCCCCAGATGTAGTGTCTCCACCTATAAATACAGATTCTCCTGGTGTCCTCCAGATGCAAACACAGAGTTGAAATTTTTGTTGTTTCCTTGTTTAGTACAAAGCAATTAAAATGTAAAAACCTCTCAAAATCTTCCTTTATTTTAAAAAAATAGGTCACAGACACAGAAGCAGTCAGTCGTGGTTTGGAGTGGGCAAGCAAACAATTTTCATTTGATTGTGCCCTTGTTTTTGTAACTAGCTTTTCTGCTGTGACCTGCTATAGTTACCCTGTCTGCTGTGCTAACCAGCAACATGCCTTTTTAATCTGCCTTCCTGGGGTCTGCATTTGATTACAGCATTCATGTTCTATTTAGATTCTTTTGAATCATGCCCTGTGGTGCTAGCACGAAAGGTGTTATTTATAAAATGAAATTCTGTTGTATTGCAACTTGGATTCAAAGAGGACAAGCAATATTAAATACTTACTTTATTTAATAATATCTTGGATTTATTAACTCAATTTCATTACAAGATTAGAGACGGTAACCTGGAGGGGGTTATTAACTAATAAACAGGCTTCAGGCAACTCTGCCCTATATAAAATAAAATAAAAATACATATATATGCTTTTAAATTACTTCTATTTTGAGAGCCCAGATATACACCTCTGGCTTAAAAGAAAAGGTTTCTTGATAAATATGGTTGCGGAGAGCTCTAGAGTGTAACCCACTAAGCTCACCGTCCCTTTAGGACAGCTGGCATCCACATTCAACAGCTATCCCAAGTGACTGACCCTGTTTAGGTGGTTGCATCCCACGTGGGATGAAGTCTACCACTCAGCTGTGACACAACTGATGAAAACTGCAGTTATTTCAAACCACTGTGGGCAGCACAACAGAAACCGTGAAATTTTGCCAACCCATCCGACCCTGCTTGACTTGCCCAGCATTACAAGGCTCATATTAAGTGAGCTATTCCACGACTCTTACTTTCCTAGCTTCAGTCCTGGATTACCACAGGCAAAGCACCTCAAGCATTTGGGGAATCTCACAGGCAACATGCTATATCTCCCCAAAACAACCTCCTAATCTATCAAAGAGCTTCTCTTTCCAGAATACAAGGGGACAGAAAGTTCCCGACTGTGTACCTAGTATGATATGAATCTGTATTCTGATACTTAGCTATTCATGATAACTTAGACAACATTTAAAACCAGTGCCTATTCTATTCAGTCAGATATCGCACAACTGGCAGCTGAATTTACCTGCTATCTCTTCACCTAGTAAGCTAAAGCACATTTGCTGGCATCCCAGGTTAGAAAACTCACAGAAGGTTCAAAGTTCCTCAAGAGTACAAGAATACCGAGATGAATTTTTCTGTCCATTTCCTAAATAAAACTAACAAATGCTAATACACTATTAAATGCCTCCTTTCTGAAACACTCTACAACAAGACGTAGCTTATGTGACTTTGAACCTGTCAGGTCCGCAATAAAGGCTGAGTCTGACAGGGGAAAATAGCGCAGTATCAATGTCACAGATACTACAGGCTGGGAATTCCCACTTGGAGGTGCATGGCTGCTAAAAGCTTTCACCCCACATCTGTTGCATAGTTAGCTGTGAGTCACCTGCAGTCAGCTTCATTAGACCTGAAGTGTCACTCAAATAAGACAAGCTATTGCTAGAACAAGAGATCTCAGATTTTTAAGCATTTGATAGATTAAAAGGAAAGTGTCATGATATGTTAAATGGATATTCAAATACTTTAGGTCTCAGTTTTCATCTCCTTACAGATCGTATGCCTTTTCCTAAAGCTGGATGGTAGGCAGAGACCAAAAATAAAGGGTGATTTCTTTTTTCACTCATGTGGTGTTGTTCATTGCAATGACTCAGTGAAGTATAAAATCCATGAAGATCATGAAAAGACAGAAATACTAACTAATGAATTAAATTTGATCAGAAACAGATTTGAATTCAGAGTGATCTCTAAAATTCAGAAGAGAACACCTACAGCGTAGTGGTGCACAGATATTCCCAAGAGGAATTGAGGTTAAGTAACAGAACTGTATGGAGAAGAGGTTAATTTGGGTCAAAAAATGAAGGAAGATTGAGAAACAGATTTATGGTAAAACTTTCAAAGGCAGAAGCAATAATTGCACCCGCAAAAGGCATGTGCATCATTGCTACAAACAAAAACACATGCTTGGACTCTCTACAGGCAATCTGGCATCTGTCTCTCATTCCCTCCCTCCTCCTGACCCCGAGACCTCTCTCTCTGGAATTTTGTTCCATGAATATTCCATAATGCTACACTCAGCTTCTATTTTCATGAAAAGTCAGCATTAGCTAATAAGTGGAAGTTCACAGCATTACTGTCAATCAGTGGTTGGTTTCCATGAGAATGGAGACAGATCTCAACTAAGAAAAATAGTGAGGTTCAGGCACAAGTGATATTCTGTCTACATATGTTATGTATATACCACTTTGAAACTACTGAACTAACTTGTTTGGCATTTGATTTATTAGCAGACTCTCAAGGGTATCTACAAAATAAGCCAAGTTTAAACACATTAATTTGGGTCATTTTGAAGTGAGGCAGAAACAAAATATATTATTTGGTATGTTAGGAATACTGTGATTTATTCTCATTCTCTCTTTGCTCACTTCTTTCTGTATGCTTAAAACCACCACTAAGGAAAAGACTAAAGCTTTTTTCTAGCTGTCTTTTTTGTTGTTGGTTTGGGGTTTTTTTTGTTTGTTTGTTTGTTTTTTTTAAAATTTCATCCCACCATGTCTCAAAGTATAACAGTTTCTATCCTAAAATAATTAGTGAGAGAAATTTGTAACTGATACTGTGGATTCTAGTGTGGATTCTAATTCTAATAAAAAAAAAAATCTGTTTTATTGACAAGAGCATGCTACTGTTTCTGAGTTGATGCAATCTGTTTACAATGAACAGACTAGGTGAGTATATGATGTAAGGGCACGGGGTATGCAGGGGGTAGAACTTTACTAAGGCACATTTATCTTTTACTATTTTTACCCACTCATCAAAGTTTCTTGCATATGCTCCTTTAGAACTAAATGAAGTAAACATTGCAAGAAAATAAGGAAGCCAGTTATTTCCTTTTTAGGGGCCATAAGCACCAGAAATGCCGTAAAATGTAGATATATTTCTAAATTTCAAATGTTAAGATTTAATACAATTGGGTCAACAGCTAAGAAAATGCTATGAAAAGAAGGTAGTTTCATTCATTGTACTAGTTTTGCCCTCATAATTTTAATACAAAGAAGGATTAAATTTTAAAATACATCCCAAATTTAAGACTACTGATATAAAAGCCCTTGGTTTTACTTCTGATTACATTAATGGAGAATGAGCTCAGAGGCAATGAGAGAAACACTAGAAAACCAAAAACCATTTGACAGACTCAGTTAAAATGCCTAATTCCATACAGTTGCTTCAGTGTGACTGATCTCAGGAAGAATAAACTAGTTCTGCAGGGACAGACGTTCTGAGCAGTGAATGGAAAAACAAGGAAGAGACACTGGGGAGAGAACATCACTGGGTCAAGCCTGCACAAGCTAGAAATCACTTGGCCTCTCAAAGACCCACCAAGACATAAGAAGGAAAAATGAAATGCCATCTGTATGCATTCTTCCAAGTCTCCACTCTCTTTCCATTCTTCTCAACCAAGAATCTCTCTGCATGTATCTACCTAATGAAAAATTTATCTTCTTTTCCTCAATGAAAGTTTAGGAAGTTTCTGGGGCAGACCTGTTTCGAAGTCAAACAAGAACCACATTATAGCCACATAGTGGAAGAATTTTCTCCCTCTTGGAATGCTCTTTCTTTGCCTCATGTGAGGTCAGCCTTTGAAGCGCACTCACATAGCTCTATAATATAATGTGAGAGTTCTTTAATTAAACAGACACTAATATAAAACTGATAGGTGGTTGCCATACTGCGATTCATGTATGCACTGTAGGAAGCTGAAGGACCTGGGTCCAACACTGCTGTAATCGTGTTTTGCAGTATCAGGTGAAACCACAATTTAAATTTTTTTTCCTAGCGTGTTTTCATCCAGCATTCTGTAGAAGGACTGAGGCCCATTACAGCCATATTACATGGTAGAACAAACCAGTCTGACCCCAGGCAAAGACTTTATCTTCCCTGTATCTCAGTTTCCCCGGGTGTCAGGCTGGAAGAGTCATTCTTTTTCACTTAATAGGGATGCCTTGGGAATTATCTACTTAACATCCAGATAAAAAAAGGCTCAGAATGGCAAAGCACTGTAGGGCTGAGCAAGTAGGCTTCCTGCATAACATGGCTGTTGCCAGCAGGCAGCAGGTACCAGATCTCATGAAAGATCACTTGTCAATTTTAAGTTACGTTCAGTTTTGTGCCCGTTCTGTAGCCCCCAGAGATTAAATACAGCTGAGTGCTATTATACAGTTAGCTCCAGTGAATGAAAAATACACTCTTTTAGCAGTTTTATTCCTTTATCAATTACTACTTTAAGAGACTTGTACTGTATTATTTTATATTGGCCAGTTGTAAAAATAATTTATTCCCTGAAGAGTTTTATTCCTTTAACATTTCAAATTTTTTTGTTCAATGTTTACCATGTGACCATTTTTGACAGGGAATGAAAGGAATACTTTATTAAAGGAGCTAATATAGCTCCTTTTCTTCTGCACATTTTGACCATTTCTTTAAATAAAAGATCTAGATAGGATTTCTAGTAACACAGAAAATCTAGTAATTTTTTTTTTTCAAGTTTCTTTGCATTACTTTATTGTCACCATACAGGGAAAAAAAGGAAATCCTGTCCAGATTTTTGGTAAAGCACCAGACTTACCTATGGAAGACAAAATTCACTTTCCTCCCTTCTTCTCTGTACATCGTTTTTCTTAAGCTTGCTCCTACCAAGGACTGTATAGAATAAAGATGAGTTCCTTACAGACCAGAAGCCCAGTGGAAGAGCCATGGGAATGAAAACCTGTGATGCGAGCACAGAGCCACTACAGAACTAGCAGGAAAGCTTGCTCAAGCACTGTTCAATGACTGACATTGACAGGTAGCTCTGTGATTAGTTTTCTCTGTGAGTAGCTCAAACCATAATCAAAAGAGCTGTCATGATGAGGAAGATGCCCAGTTGGATTGAAAGGGCAAACCTATGTTGCATTTGAGAACACGATATCATGGAGGCAGGAACCCAGGTCATGTTCAGTAGAGGCCTGTGACATCACAGAACAGGGCGACACCATTACACATGCCTCACTTGTGGTCATACACAGTATAGAATCAATTAAGGATGAAAGCATCTGGGATGAAGATCATCTAAAGATGAAGAGGAGAATGAACAGGGTGTGCAACACAGCAGAGGTGGCACCTAAGCACTGCCGAAAGAGAGCTAAGCTTTTGTGGAGACAGTGTTGCACAGACTCATAAAACCTTTGCTGCTCAACAGAAGATGTTGATTTCATTGCCAAGTTCATAATTCAGATCAGATGATGAAGGATTTCCTGAGTTTTGCAAGCCCTGTTAATGATGGGGGGCCCAGCTCAGACTAACCCTGAAGCTGTTAAAGCGAAAACATGCTGTATACAAGGTTTTGTACAATGTCAGCACAAACCCTGAAGGCACTGAAGACTCACCTGAGTTTTGCTTTAGGCTACTAAACTCAAACAGACTTTGGGAGAAGAGACAGCCAGAGCTCATAGGCAGCACCTTTCATCAGCAGTTCTCAGAGTAGTTTAAAAAGGGATTTCCTATTTTATGAGGGCAAAACTACTACAGTGAGAAGGAATGCCTCGTTCAAGAGCATTTAGCATAACAGCAGCAGAGCAGGGAAGAACTTGGGTTACTTGTGGTCTAGGCCACCATACTTCTCACTAGACACAACGCCTGAAGAAAATGAATATTACAAATTAGTTGTTTCAAATTAGCGAAGTTTCATACAACTCTAATCAGCAGTCACAGACAGACCAGTCCCCCACAAACATCATCTCCTGCTCAGTCACATAAGTTTATTCACTGGATGGGGATGAAAAGAAGTCCTTCATTAACTGGAATGACTTGTGTCAATCTTTAGCCCTTTAAAACATTGACTAATTTTAGATTTTTTGTGGTTAAATATATTCGTAAACTATTAAAACAGTCTCCTGGTACATGGAAAACATATGGTTTCAACAATGTTATTCCTTCATGAAGGCCTGTTTCTTCAGTTTCCTTTAGTTATACACGAAGCTTGTTTTTTGTTCAGAATGCTTACTTTTATAACTATTTTTCCTCCTTTCCACAGCTATTTACTGCAGTGATATATATGTGCATGAGTATACATGTGTATATAAAACACATACTTTCATTGATTGAAGATGTAATGATATGGTGCTAGTCAGAAAAGTATAAAAAATGCATATCCCCAGGAACACATTCCCTCTCATAGCTGGTTCACTGCAAGTTTGCAGAGAGCAAATGCTGCTCATTGTGCAGTTTTAATTTCTTACACATTTGGTTAATACATTAAAAAACAGGGAAGAAGACAGCCTGCTGAGACCTAAGCATAAATTTAGAAAAAATCTCTACATTTTATTAACGCTACAGTCTACTAATGAAGAATTATTTCCTCACCACTCCCAAAATATTAAGCTATAGGTGTTCTCAGTTTTAACTGTTTTTCCTGGGACTATTTTCCACATTAGACTGTAATCACCATTTTTGGGTACCTCTACAGCCACCCTGCATTTACCTGGCTTCTCTGATCCCAATATACCTTCATTGCTACAATCTCAAGTGGGTTTGTGAACTTGAAAGAAACTGGTTTATCTTGGTATCTTGCTTGGCAATGCAGACTGCTGCTGGGTAAGCAGTTAATCTTAACCTTGTTTTGCACTCTATGGTTGAAAAGGAGAAGTTCGGCAAACAAGACCAGGCTAGTGTTAAGTGGGAAACAGTGATCCTTAACCAATGTTTGGAGCAGGGTGTAAAACCAGAAACTCCATGAATTCCATCAATCTTTGGTGGAGAAATATTAAGGAGGCAAAATTTCAGCAGCCAAGTGGGTTATGCTGAGCATCAACAGAATGTTCACTTCAACAGAACAACGAGTCTGGCCTAACACCAGGTCTGAATAAATGGGAAGTGGACAAGAACAATAATGGTTACATGTGAGCGGTAAGGTTGTTTTAAAGAAATTGAGAACCATGTCTCTAGGAAACACACTAGACCTATTGTCACAATTAGGGAAAACTGAGAGAAATGAGTAAGCAGGATAGAGCAGTAACAGAATTGGAAAAGGCATGGTGACAGAAACGCAGGATAAAAGATACTGTATTCTCTTGCTGGATGAGAAAAAGCAAAAGCCAAACAAGTCCATATATTCATGTCAGACATTAGCTCTGTTGCTTAATGAGCTTCTGTGACATGTTCAAATACTATGAGTGCAGAATGATCATCTATAAAATAGAACTGAAAACTATTTCAGGCATGGGTTTTTCTTCCTTGCATTTTACTGTTCTTTAGATTGAATTTCTTTTTTTTTCTGTGTGAATTAATGTTGCAAGGTTGGGACTGACTGATGTGTATGCATCTTGCTTGTACAAAGAAATCTAAAATATTGTTCATGCAAAAGTCTGGATGCAACTCAAGAGTTCAGAAGGAAACACTTACCCATGGAATCAAAATGAATAAATTAATAGATTTATGTCTCAAACAGTCTACCCAAGTAGCACCGTTTTACCTCCTTAGTAATGTGAGCTGCAGAATTTCACTGGGTTATGTCTGCGTTCAATCCATAAGGCAAGAAACTTCTTCAAATTGTGAAAGTAGAAGGAAAAAAATAGAGAAGAGAGAGATCAAGGAAATGAGAGCTTAACCTGCCATGGGAAAATAACTGTCAGTTAAGAAGAGGCAATGAAGGGAGAGCAACACTTGAAATAACAGGTGTCTGTACCCTGAGTGGAGGTACTTGCAAAAGATCTAATAAATCTGTAATGCAAATACAGAGAAGACAGCACTAGGACAGCAAGGGAGTAAGTAAATATAAAGATGGATTCCCCTTATGCCTAAAAATCACCAAGGATGTATATAGTAATTATAGTATTATATTAGTAGTATAGTAAATATAGTATTATATATATAGTAATTATAGTACATACATTTTAGGTGAGCACATCTGAACTATTATGCTTGAATTTTGACTCTTTTCTTGATATAAAACTAAGTTTCAAAAAGAGAAAAAGGAAAAATGAAGTTGGCCTCCAGAAGGGATGCTGAAAGAAGTGCTGCTTCCTTTATGTGTCCATGAAGGTTTTTTGCAGCTCGTGCTAGAACAGCATGAAGGACAATTATTTCAAGTGTAATGAAATGAGTGCCCTGATGTGAACATTTCCCAATAGGAGATCCATAACGCCTTGACAACCTGTAATGCCAGAACACTCTGCCATCACTGCCCTGTCCGGATACTGCCCTCAAATATTTGAGACATTCCTGGAATTAATAAATAAGTGCTGATTTGGCCTGGCTGGTTGCTGCCTGGTATCCCTGGCTGGCACTGCCTTACAATGGGTGGCATTGTTATGTTGCAGCAATTCTTTTGCTTTTCTTCTTAAATTTCCAGTGCCAGCAAGAGGAAGACTGATTAATTTCAACTAATGTGACTCTTGAAGCAAAGATGTGACTCATTTTATGGAAGCTTTTGTTGGATGCTTAAGTCTATCAAACCATGCATACTATAGATTATTTGGCTCTGTAGATGATATGATCAGGCAGGCACAACCATTTTGGTTGAACTAAGGTACACATTATTTTTGTACAGAAAAGCTGGACATGAACAAAAGTTATGGTGCAGCCTCACCTAAAGTCCATGACCAAGCCTTTCTGTGCTCTCTGGAAAGAGCCGCATAGTACAATATGTTTAACTTCTCAGAATATGACATAAAGCAAGTAAAAAGGACAAAAAAATGTTTGTGAGTCCCAAGTCAGCGAAGCTGTAGTTCTCAGAATTTACTTTATGCAATATACATAAATGTCAGGTCACAATGCAAAAACTGGAAAAGGAAAAGAGAATATTTTCTCCTGTTACACTTCTGTGCCATGAAGCAGCCCATAACACATCACTTAACTTTGGGCTCCTTCCTGGACTAAACGGAATAATGTATTTCAAACCTTTCTTTAATGCATAAAAACTAAATGTAATATTACAGATATTGTCTCTACTTTTTAAAGCTCACTAATGCAGAGTGAAGTTTCAGGGAAAGTTCATCAGAATGCCTTTGGAAAACACCTGTCTAGCATCATACTGTTTGCTTTTCTATCCATGGATTTCTACAACTAGCTTTCATTTGCAACAAAGTCTCTAAATCTTACTTAGTCAAGACTCACAATGGCTGAAATGGGAAAACAGTGGCACAGGGCTGTTGTGATCTACTCAAGGCCACAGAAGGAAAACATTGTCAGAGACAACACTGTTAGAAACCAGGATTAGCAGAAAACTTTCTTGTATCTGAAACATTCTTTCATTATCATAGAAATAACTGCTCAGATCACCCACACTTCTTTAAGACAAGTGCAGTCCTAATCTTATTATTTGAAAGTGTCTGGAAAGAGCAGGTTTGCAAGGTGGATATATGTAACATGCATGGTCCTTTTACAGGAAAGAAAGAAGAACTGCTGTGGGTATTCCAATTACCTCCAAGCCTTCACTACCAAGTCATTTGAATTGAAACTGCTACATACAGACCTTCCTTTGGGTGCACATAGGTACACTTGAATACTTTCATGTATTTATACATAAACTGTATATATAATACATCTACATATACAATATAAAGTGACTAATGAACAATTCATTGGCCTGGTAGCAGCACTGCATACTTGGGACTTGCAAACAACTAGAAAGGACGGCAGTAGCACCCCTGCTGTCTGGGCAGGAAGAATAGCAATTATATGCCCTCCTCTCACATCAATATCTTAACAGTCCCACAAGTAGGCTAGCCCCATATAGTGCTCAGAGGAACCCATACAGGGTTTCTTTGAGAGAACTATTCCTTTCCATCTCCTGGCAAGACAGTTGAAGCTGCCCCTATCAAAGAGTTCAAGCAGGAATGCTGTGTGTGCAGGTAAGAGGAACTGTACTACGACCTGACCCCAAACCAAGAGGCTCTGGGTGCTTGATTCATATGTTTGTGGGATCTGCTACCATGTCATAGGAGAATTTTGTGTTTCCACTTACCTATTTATTAGAAAAGGAATAAAAATAATTATCCATACTACTTGGGAGACTTGAAGTCTTGGTAGGTGTATGTGTACATCAGTGTACATGCATAAAGTCTCCTGAATGACATGGAGATATATGGGGCAGATGCTCCATTCATCCCTGTCCTCCCTCTCTAAGGAGGTGAAGAGTATTCATCTAAAGGAAAAGGTATAAAACCAAAGCAAGCCTCCTGTCATACCTTCCCAGAATAGTCTCCTTCCCTTCAGTGATTTAGCTGAGATACCAAGTCATTTGGAAATAAAGGGTAACAAAAAAAATTTAAACACTCTGGAAATAGGGAAGATTTGCCCGCATTAACACTTATGCTGTAAGCCTGATCACTGTCTGAGTTAAAGGTCCATTTCAATTAATCAATATCAGTTCAGGGAAAACCCAACCGGAAAGCTCGAATTAGAAATGAAGAAGACCTGCTATCATTTTTTTTAACACATTCCAAGTGTAGCAATATTGGATAGTGTTCAACTCACTTATTGTAGCTATCTGTAAAGCCTGCATTTAGCCAGGTGCTAACCAGTGGATAGAGACAGGCACCTATAAAGAGGAATCTGTCCTATCATAACAGGACTATCAAAGGAGGGGAATAATTCACACTCTGGAAGGGCTCATTTATCTTAATTTGTTTTAGAGAAAATTCTAAAACCCTGACTTTCAGGTTTCCAAAGTTAAGCAGGAAGGATTTTTACCCTTAGCTGCAACTCTGACTCTTGCCAGCTCACAAAACAGTGGTGGGTTAGACCCAAATGCTGAATTTCTGAACTTCAGAGCTTGGAGGAAGTTGAAATCCCAACTCACACCAAACTTGTCAGAATTTTCCTGTACATACATGTTCCTGTTTTCCTGCAGGGGAGGTGTGTGTTTGCGGAATTCCTCTGCTGTAAATTGGTACTCTTTTCTTCCTTCTCATCTGTTGGCAGTCTCAGTATACAGCCAGAAGACCAAAACATTTGGGATCCCTTCCTCTGTATCTACAAAAATGTATGTATGGGATTTATGTATGAATCCCATTAATATTAGCAGACGTACTATGAAGAAATCTGCACTAAGAAGAGAACATGACCCTGAGTTTAAAAAAAAAGTCAAAGCTCAGACATCTGGGGACCCCTGTCACAGAGACAAAAAAAATAGTAAGGAATGCAGCACAACTTATTTGCTGAACAACAGGATATCTAGCCTGATAAATTCAAGTTGCCTTGATTCAGAAGCAGAAACTACAACAAATTAAACATTTTCAAGGTGCTTTCACTTAGGTTTATCATTTATTTGGATATTAAAAAAAAAAAAAAACCAGAAAAAAGAAACTGGAATAATGGGCAGATGTTCACATAGAAGGGAAAGCAACCCAATTCCCTTCATTGTTTTAAATACAGCAGAGAGTAATGCTATTCCCATTAGAAGAAATGGATCATGAAGCTACTCTTCAGTTTGTCCAATCTCTGCTGCAGTCAAAAGAAAGGTACAGAGAGGATCCCTAAATATACTCTCCTGTTTTTCTCATTCCACCTGAAAAAGGACAAGCCTGTGCAAAAGTTACTTCCCAGCACATCCAAAGGCACTGCCTGTGGGGTTCTGCAGTGAATTGTCTGCCTACAGGGAAACCTTCGGAAAGCTTGTAACAGATTCCTGCAAGAAGAATTAAACAGTTCTTCAGAGAACAGATGGAAGGAGAAAAAAATATTTTTCCATACCCAGCACCTGCTCCAGCCTCATATAACTGGATGATTATAGCATTCGTGTCTTAAATCATTCTCAAAAGGGGACAAAGTTAAAACTTTACAAACCTCAAACCCTAATTTAACCAAATAAAATACCACTCAACCCCACTGAATGCTTTATATGAATTCTTAAATAAAGGAGGTAAGTTCTTCTTGAGTGAGGCATCATATTTATTTTGACTTTAGACCTAGTTCAAGTCCTGCAACTCTGTGAATAAGAAAGAAAGAAAAATAAGAGTATTTTAAGTGCACTTGCCAGATTCCAAACTGGGTAAATACAATTTTCTCATTTCAGTCCATTTTGCATTTTCAACAGTCTAACTTCTCCCTCTCTATTTTAGGTTAGTAATGCTCTTGTTTCTTATTCCAAAAGGAGGTCCTGTTTTTTTGAAGTAGATGATAGGATTCCTGTGCAGTTTCTTAAAAAATTTAAAGCACTGATTATGAAAACATGCACTCATATACTTAGCTTAGAGCTGGTTAGCTATTCCCCTGAATTTTCAGTCCTACAGGACTAGTCATACACTTTAATAGTAAGCAGTTATAAGTATTCACAAGAGTTTAGAAGTTCCATCAGAATTTTTTCAGGTAAACAAACCTACCAAAATTTAAAATACTAATACCAGGGTTTATATTACTGCTCTGAGTATATAACAAATACATAACATAGAATGCATATGTAAGGTAAATATTGCAATATTTACAAATGCAGTTCCCAGCAGAACTGAGATATCCCAAAATCAGTGACATTCTCAAATTCCAGAAGAAACAAATCTTTCTGAGCCATTATATATGGAACATTGCAGTACACATCATGTAATTTCTATAATTCCTATTGGTAGCTTTTCATGTTCTTACTACTTTTTACATCAAAAAATTACTATTGATCAGAACATCTATTTTATACAAGAACACAGGCTATTTTCAATAGTGCTCAGCTCAGAAGTACCTGCATAGGCAGACCAGACCAGGGCATACAGGTGTGACTGGAAGCATTCCCACTTAGATAAATAGGTTTTGGTGTAGGGTTATTAGGAAAGTTCCTAGAGCTGTAAAAATAATTGCACTGAAGCCAATGGAAGTTCTGGGTGTGCCATTAGATGAGAAAGAAATAGGTCCACGTGGGCTTGTACAAATTAGAAATAATCCAAACAGGCTGCAAATCTCCTGCTGATACCTTAATTTGGATTTTTAAACTAGAAATTCCTTCATCTGCTTTTCATATCGCAACATCTTTGTTTTGTCCTGCCTTTCACTCAGAAATCTGGTCACGTACATAGTCAAGACCAGGAACATAGAAATCCAGTATTAAAACCTGAAGCACTACTTGCTTCTTTCTTGGGCAAAATTCCCTCTGAGATCTATAAAAGAATATGGTCTAAAAAAAGCTGTTGAGAATTTATCTTACTCGAATAACAGATGACATATTATGACATGGTCCTGTGACAGTCTGCCCAAACTGGAAGAACCGACATACAAAAGGATTTCTTCCATGACCTGCTAAATGCACTTTGTCCTCATTTTAGGCCTAATTTCCTTAGGCCGTTTGCTGGAATTCAAAATAGTTCTAAAGTCCATTGCCAAAAATATATATTTATATTATTTATATATTAT
>VYXB01005689.1:1008478-1036724 GCA_013397135.1 Pachyramphus minor
CATAAGTAACACTAGGACTAAATTAAAACCAGTGCATATTACTTGTTTCATTTTCTTTAAGAAAAGATATAGTTCACAGAAATTACTGTATGTCCCAACAAGCTCTTAAAGTAGGCATTCTCTCCAAAGATACACAGTAAGAATGTCACAACATTTTGTTGATGTGTATGTTGCACTTTATATTAGATGCTACACAGAGAGTCCAGGCTAGAAAACATTTGTGTGGATAGTGGATCACAAAAAAAATAAGCAACAGAAAATCATATTTAAAAGAAATAATTCATCCGCTACTGGATGAACGGATTAATTGCAGTTCTAGAGATGAGAATGATGTCTAATCTGCAAAAGGAAAAGACCTAAAGTAAACAGAAAACTTCTACATACATCTTATTTCTCTGTATCAGAATGATCTATTAGGTTATGGAACAGAATTTCTGGGAACAAAGTGTCTCTACACTGTGAAGAAAATTCTCTAGACTAAGATAATAGGGTTTCCACTATTTTTGTCTTTGTACCTTTCCTGTACACAGTTAAAAACAAGCCTACCGGGACCTGGAAGCTATGCTACCTGCAGAAAAATTCAATGCAGGAAAAAAATCTTAGAATCATTTAGGTTGGAAAAGACTTTAAAATCATTGAGTTCAACCATTAACCCAGCACTGCGAAACCCAGCACTAAACCATGTCCCCAGGTGTCACATACACGTCTTTTAATTACATCCAGGGATGGTAAGTCCATCACTTCCCTGGGCAGCCTGTTCCAGGGCTTGACAGCCCTTTCAGTGGAGAAATTTTTCCTAATAACCAATCTAAACCTCCCTTGGTGCAATTTGAGGCCATTTCTTGTCCTATTGCTTGTTATCTGGGAGGAGAGGCTGACCCCCATCCTCCCAGAACTCCTTTCAGGCTGTTGTAGAGAGCGATAAATTCTCTCCTGAGCCTCCTTTTCTCCAGGCTAAACACCCCCAGCTCCCTCAACCACTCCTCATAAGACTCATAAGTCATAAGACTCTTCACCAGCTCCATTGACTTTCTCTGGAGACCCTCCAGCACCTCAAAGTTTTTGTTGTAGTGAGGGGCCCAAAACTGAACACAGGATTTGAGGTGTAGTCTCACCAATGCTCAGTACAGGGAAACAATTGCCTCCCTGCTCCTGCTGCCCATGCTATTGCTGATACAAGCCAGGAAGCTGTTGGCATTCTTGGCCACTTGGGCACACTGCTGGCTCATATTCAGCTGCTGTCAACCAGCACCCTCACATCCTTTTATGCCAGGAAGTTTTCCAGCCACCCCTGACCTGTAGCACTGCATTGGGTTGTTGTGACCCAAGTGCAGGACCCGGCACTTGGGCTTGTTGAACCTCATACAATTGGCCTCAGCCCATCGATTCAGCTCTCCAGATCACTCTGTAGAGCCTTCTCGTCTTCTTACCTTCCAACTCCATTCCCCACCACTCTCTGGGATAGGCAATCCAGCCAGTTTTTTATCCAGTGAACAGTGCACCTGTCCAGGTTGAAACAGTCTCTTCAGGAAAATGCTGTAGGAAATGACGTAAAAGGCTTTACCTAAGTCCAGGTAAACAACATCCACAGCCCTTCTTTCATCCACTAGGTGGGTCACCCTGCCACAAAAAGTGATCAGGTTGGTTGAGCAGGGCCTGCCTTTCCTAAACCCATGCTGGTTGGGCCTGATACCCCAGTTGTCCTGCACGTGCCATGTGATGGCACTCGAGATGATTTGGTTCCATCCATAACCTTCCCCTGCTTGGAGGTCAGACTAATAGACCTGTAGTTTCCTGGATTCTCCTTCCAGCCCTTCCTGTAGATGGGCATCACACTGGCCAACCTCCAGTCAACTGGGATCTCCCCTCACAGCCAGGACTGCTGATACATGATGAAAAGTGGCTCAGTGAGCACTTCAGCCAGCACTACACCCACTCAGTATGCTTGGGTGGATTTCATCTGGCCCACAGAACTGTGTGTGTCTAAGTGATGTAGCAGCTTGCTAACTACGTTTCTCCCTGGCTTATAAGGGCTTCATTCTGCTCACAATCCCTGTCTTCCAGCTCAGTGGGCTGGGTATCCTAGGAACAACTGGTCTTACCATTAAAGACTAATACAAAGCTCTAACACAACACTGCATGCAGTCAGCCAAACAAGGATTCTTTGCTCCCATGGAATCAGCATCCTTTCCAATATAATCCAGAAACCTGAATCACTGTTTGCTTTTACCTTAGACCCATTTATATGTGCAGCTGTCATTTGTTTGCCCAGTAGACAGAACAATGAGAAGAGACCCGAAAACTCAATACATACAATACAAATCTATTAATCCTATCCTCAAATCAGTGCCAGCCTCATGAATCAGTGTCCCACCTTCTGAAAATACAAGCATTCCTGACAGAAATACCACCTTTCTTTGGAAGTCCTAATGTTATAAATATGACCTTACAATAAAATCTCACAGCCCTTTTCAGGTCAGTTCTATTCTGACCTCCTCCTTTATATAAGCAGAAATAGTCCTGGGGGGGCTGTCACAAGTACTACCTCACATCAGACTCTATCAAGGAACAAAAAATATAATAAGAACCTTGTGAAAGTTCCCCAGCAAATAAAAAGAAGACATAGCCAGTGAACCCCTGCTCTCCTGAACCCTAGGTTTCATGCTTAGTCTTAAAATTCCATTGCAACCTCTGGATAAATACAGGATCTGAATGCTGATGATTGTGAATGCTGATCTTGTGGAAGTAACTACTACTGACTTTGGAGATCCTTAACACCACGTCTGGAGCAAAACAGTCAAGAGTCTCACTCTACATGTTGCCCATTCAGTGTGCAATGCCAGGAGTTCTCATCGTGTCCATCAGCTGCACTCATGAGCCACAGCAGGAAAAAACCTCCAGCAATAGTCAGAAGCCCACGGAGCATAAGCAAAACCTGAGTTTTGGAAAAGTAGGCCTCACTGAATCTGGAAAGCATTACCATATCTTGCTTTCCTGTGTAGGAAGCTCTTCACCTCCATTTTAAGCAAGACACAACAAACAGAAGTCTATTCTGTCTCCTGTAACATGGCAGCATGTGACAGTCCAAGTGTTTGCTTGTCTCTCCTCAGAGTAGGTGCTGCAGATTAGACATGCCTATAAGGGAGAAGAGTGGCTGAGATTCATTTTGGGGGTGACCAACAGAAGATGTGAGTTTGCTTATGCACCACATCACCCCCTTGGTCTGATGAAAGCCTCCACACCTCCCCTCCCTCCCCTCTCCTTTAATCTCTGCATGCTGCTATGCGGAAGGTGCCAACTCGAGAACAGACAGTTCTGAAAAGAAGGCAATTAAAAAAAAAAAAGCACAGTACTTTAGAAATTTAAACAACAAGCCCTGTGATCAAAATAATTCATAAAGGGAAGGATTTTATGAAGTCATTTCACGAGCACACAATGCCTTTTTTTTTTTTTGCTTTGTTTTTTAAATAAATCCGTCAGTACACATGCCAAGGCAACACATCTGAATACAATATCAGTAGACACACCCAGAATCCCTGTGCCTGTGCTCTCCCAAGTTACAGCAAAAGCTGAAAGTTGGGCTTTTTGCCTGAATTTTAACAATTATCGATTTATTTCTTTTCATTTGGGTGTGTTAGTTAAAACCTCTTTCTTTCCTTCGCTCTCTCTTTCTCTTCCTTTACGAGCACTTCTTTTTCTCCTCCCTTAACAAAAAAAACCCCTGAAAAATGGATTTTTCTCTTACTGACGGTAAGTATGTCTCTTTAAAAAAAAACACCTAAAGTGTTCTAACTTATAATGAGTCCCTCTGGCATAAGGAAGCCTGTTCTAATCTCTCTTTATAGGGCTTGAGTGATAGTTTTGCTCAACAAGTATTGACAGGGCCGTCCTGTTTCTCAGGCTTTCATTTTCCCTGAGTTGGAAAAAGGATACAGTGCATTTTCACATTCTCCAAGTCTGCAGTTGTTTTTATATAAGAAGCAATTTGCTTGGGTCACATCAGGTCAAATGGGAAGCCTGCCCAGCTCTTGGTTTTAAAGGAAAAACATACAGAAAGACACAAAAACACAGCAGTTTCCTTCATTAAATTCCACTCTACCTGCCATGGGCTTGCAGCCACAATGGAATTTCCCACCCTGGCTGATCATAGCTAAACTTCTCTTTTTTTTTTTTTCCTTTTCAATAAAAAGTCTTATTAGTTTTCTTTCAAGTGAACTTTGAGGTAAGGGTTATTAAAGTCAAAGCAATTGTCCATTTTAATAAATAAATAAATTAATAAAGGCCTTTACAGGACTGGGGCCAAATGCCGAAGTCTTTATTGAAGCACAGATTCTGATCTTTGTTACAATGCTGTAAGTCAAAAGCAACTCTTCTAAAGTTGTTGGAGTTGTGCCTGGGTAAAAGATCAGGATCTTGCCTCAGTTTTTAACTCATTTCTCACTCAGGGAAAACCTCAGCTGACTTCAGTATGAGTTTGCCTGAGTTAAGACTGCCTGTGAAGCACAGCGTGAAGCCTGTCTCTGCAATGTGTTAGGCATTCTGCTGAGCTCTTCCAAACTCGCAGTGGCTTCAACACTTAAAAGGAATGGCACCCAAATAACTGCCTTTCTTTGTAATTGTAAAAGTTACCAGAACTAGGAAAACTTACTCCCAAGGAAAAGGAAAGTAGCCATAACCCCTTCCCAGCCTCCCAAACAATCACTGAAACCTGAGGTGAAATTCTACCCTGAACTGCAAGAAGATGATGCTGCGGAAGTGACTCAGTTTGAACACTTTTAAGAACAATAGATCACGAAGATGCTTCACTGATTTCAATATAGCCCTTAGGAGAACCATAGCTGCTTGCTTTGCTTTGATTATGATTTCATTGTACACAAAGGCAACGGGGGGGAAAAGAGAGAGAGAAAAAAAAGGATACATCCTGAACCAGATGTGAGACTGTTTCTTGTAAGATGCTAAAAAGGTGTTTAATTCGAATATGTATCCATTTAACTATCAAAGCATTTGTACCTGGCCTCTCTCTGCTTAGCACCCAGTTCTTCCCACTGCTTTGCTACTGGTTTGCATTTAATTGCAAATGCCATAATTAAGTTTGCAGAACGGTTTCCATTCAGACTGTTTGCCTATAACTTTCTGCAAAGCTCTCCTTTTGGGCTGAAAGACTGGCCTCAAATGATGCAAAGTATAAGGCAGATTGTGGACAGGTGGAATGGAAGAAGGGGAGGATCTGCTCAGCCTTGACAGGTCACCACAAGGAGGGCCACCCCCCTCTCTTTCCCACAATTTTCTCCACTCCGAAAAGCCATTCAGCTTTTTTTTTTTTTTCTTACAATAAATTAAAACAAAAAAAAAAAAAAGGAAGATGAATCAAAAAAACACAGTTGGCTCAGTGCCCCTATATCCTCTGTTTTCCAGACACTCATGTGTGAAACAATGGCAGTTTTGCCTGAATCAGGGCTGAGGATTGCTGAACTTGGCCTTTGAATGATTTTTTGGACTTACTATCGTGACTTTCATCCAGAGATCACAAAGGGGTTTGCACTATTTATCACACCGGGCAGACCTTTGAAGCAGTTTGAGCCATATGAGAGCAGTGTCACTTCTTCCCTTGCAGTCTCATTCCCCTGGCAGCCTAAGAAACAAATGAGTTTTTAAAAATTTCATAGAGCCTCTTCAGTTTCAAAGGCTGGCTAGTAAGATACTGCAAAGTTCTCTATTTTGTTTTCCTACGGTCAGATGGTTCTTTTCTTTTCTCCCTGCTCTCTCCGGTTTTTCTAGTTGATTCATCTATTATCCCTCTTTATGTAATTAAATTTCTCTACTCAGTGTGTCATTATGCTCAGGCTGTATTGTGCTCTGTCACCTCCAATTCCTTTCCTTCAGAAACTCCACATCCCAATTTCTCTTTAAAGTTGCTTGCTGAAGCATTTGTCCTTTCAGCATCCCCATACGTTTATAAACTGGAGATTAGTTCACTTTGTCTGACTTCCAAAGCCATTTGCTGCTTGAGACCATTTCACAAGCTTGTCTATTCATGTGGATAAAAAACCCCCCAAAAACACCACCAACAAAAAAAAATCAACTACAATATGAATCAGGAAGAAGAAACAGCAGTTGCATGGAACAAACACCAGTGAGGGTGAAATTAGTAACAGTCACAGTTTTTACCAGTGTTGCCCCGCCTGAACTATTTTACTTTGGCAGATCTTTATACAGTAGGATTTCACAAGTTAAAAGGATGATATACTTTTTTAGTAGAACCAAGTGATGTACCATAACATTTAGCTCATGATTCCAGCATTTCTATACTGAAGAGTCCCTAAACCCACAAACTTCTGTCTAGATGATTAATCTGAATACTCTGCAGTTCCCCAGAGCAGTCCATTATTTCCCACAAAGCCTTTAAAACTTTCTACTAAATTCAGGATTTTGAAGCGATGTCTGGCTAACAGATGTGTTTTCTCTGAAACTTCTAGTTATACCTCAAAACAAGAGTCCTTTCAACAATTTGAATTCAAGTCAATGGCAAAACTCCTATTGATTTAAAAAGATGTGCTCAACTCTTGAAACAGGGAACTGGGCCTGAGTTTCAGACACTTTGTATGTAACATCAGAATAAATATAGAAATTCCAGTCTCCAGATGTATTCCTCAAATTGTTTTCATTATTTGAAGTTTAAAAATATGGCAGAAGGGGGGAAAAAAAAAAAGTGTTCAAATGGTTTACACAAGAAATGATGCCTGAAATTAAATGTTGCCCAATAATCTACCACGAGGAGCAGAATACCTGCAAGAGGGTCTCCTTACCCTTGAGGATGGGGCTTTGAGCACCCTGGTCTAGTGGAAGGTGTCCCTGTCCCTGACAGGGCAGTTGGAACTAGATGGATGATCTTTAAGGACCATTTCAACCCAAACCATTCTATGCTTCTGTGGTAAGATGTGAAAATTATGGCTGTCTCCTCAGCACATTTCCATTCCTCTGAAACAGTCTCACCCAATTTGCAAGACACCACACACCCCATTTCTCTGCTTTAACCCCCTTGGACCTGCATTTCTTCTCATAGCAATGCTGAAACCTTCCCAGCTTCAGGGTCTACACTCACAGTCTGCAAGACTCAGAGGAAAACTGGATCATCTCTGTGCAACCACAAATGGTACAAAGTGGGTAGAGGTGAGAACCAGAACATTTTGCTTATCTGGTGCAAACTTCTACATAGTAAGTGGCTCATCACAGAGCTATTGGAGAAAGAACTTGGAGACCAGGTGTACCACTGAAGTCTTAAAGAAACACTTGCCAGCAGAGCTTCAGTTCTGGTCAGGGAAACTTAGCAGCCTCAGACACCAAAACTGACTAAATGAATGCCTTATAATTTTATAAATGACAGCAGGAATGACTGCAATTATGCTTATTAGCAGATAAAAATGTCTCTAAAGGATTGGACTGGGGGGGCAGGGGGCTTATACAGCAAAACAGGAAGCAGGCTCATTGAACACATCTGTGGTGCATGGTTAATCTAAGCCGAAGCCTTGTGAACGTTCATTTTCCATGCCAAGCATGATCAGTATAAGACATGATTATAGTCTATCAGTTCTAGGGGTTATAGCTTGAACCACTATAGAAAACTAGCTTAAAATTATAATCATGTTAAGATATTACATGTATTTTCTAAAAGATCTGCTTAGCAATTTCATATTTCCACTGCTTCAACAATATTCTCAGAATCAAGCCTTTAAAATTGACTGCTTCATTATTTGTGTTTCTTAGGATTTTTCTAAATGCAAAGTAGAAACAAAGTTTAAAAGATGTTACAAGTTCTCTATAACCTGCTTGTGCAGCATGCAGTTTGATTGAAATTCCATGTAATTTATAATTTTTACAGCCCTCAATAGTGGTAAGCATGAGAAAGAGAAAGTCAGAGATATTAATCAATTGTAACTCAGTGATTTGGATATTTAGGATAAACCCGTGGACCCAAAAAGAACACATTTATTTCCATATATCTGGGATTTCAGACTTCTCATTTGCTTAAATTGTATATATTTAATAACTAAAGTACCTAATTGATAAAGTAACTGGCAGAGGTAAAAAATCACTAACGATAAGTTAACCACCAACAAACCCAATATTTACCCTTTTAATTCTCTTAGATCAAGAGCAACTAACCTTCCTGCCTTTAAAACCACGCACCACACCTAATCTCTACACTGTTGAAAGCCACAAGACACATTCCATGGACAAAGAAAGATATGAGTTACGGGACCTCCAAAAGCAATTCACAAGTTGGAGATCACAAACTCTCTCAAGGATCCTGCTGTTTTAGTGCACAACTGGGCTGAGCTGAGCTTGCAGCTGGGATGCCGAGTGAGTTGCTAATATTGGCCTCCCTGGTCCTCACAGTGAGGGACGGAAATGATTCAGCGGTGCCCTGTGCCAGCTCGGCCCTGCTGTGCATTATACATCATCCCTCCTCAGCCCTGTGTTGAACTTAAAGTGCTCACACGCCCAAAAACAGCTAAATACTAACATTTTTTGCAATCACTGTTAGGAGACCTGTAGATTAAAGGTCTGTGGGTCTACACTGCTTGCTGTGCTGAAGGGTAGATAAAGTTGGACCAGCTCTGGGAAAGTAGAAATAAGCCTCATAGGGGTTTTTAACAGAGGAACTCAATTAGCTGGCTAATAGGAATATTTGAAGATTTTTATAAACACCCCAAAAGTTTCACTGGAGGGCTGACTTTGTAAGTTAGGTGAGGATACCTAGATTTCTAATTTAAATTTTATCGATCACCACAACTGAAATACTTAGATTTTTGTTCATATTTCAAAACCTGTGAACATCATACTTTTCATTAATTTAATATTATCATTATTTTCACAAAATGTGCAATTCCTGAATCAAAAAGAACTAGCTTGGTACTATGTTTGAGATGCTAAAGCTGTATGAATTCTCTAGAAATACTCAGGATTCACTTGCTCAGAATGGCAAGTTTCAATGAGATTTTCCTTGCTTTAATCGGTTTGAGCTAGCTCTTTGGCATTGTCGTATAAATAATAGAAGCCACACACTGCACTTTTATAACATCATTCATCTAAGGATCTCATAACTTAATTAAAAGGGACACTGTCAGGTTAAAAATCATATATTTTTCATTAAGTAATTTCCTTATCTATGTTACTAATAACATTTTAGGCTATTAAGCTGAAACAAATTCTTAAAATCTAATTTAACATCTACTACTAGCATGTATATATTATATATATACACACAGCTGGTTTACTCTCTGGGACATTAAAACAGATGTCCTGGCTTTACTTTTGTTTCAAGTTAGTTTCATTTACAGATTTTCATGTGCGAACAATGTTCTTCCTTGGGAGCGGTATAAACACTCCACGAGAACATTTAAATGCAAACAAAAAGTTGTATTAACATCTAAGAAAATAAAACACATGTTTTTGCTAATATAAGACTTGCAAGGATTCAACAATAAAACTTTAATTTTGGAGAAAACTGCCTAACATTGTGTGGTGGTTATTTTAACCTTTTCTAAAGGTAAGGTGACGAGTACTACTTCTGTATTGCTTAATTGCAGGAGACCACAAATCTGTTTGCTGTGACGGAATACATACATTTCATTTGGGTACATTTGAGCCTTTTCAGATATCCAGAAATGTGCTGCTACTTCACTGAGGCTTTAAAGCAGAGGTTTGCTTTTGATGGGAGAAGCTAGCTGTGGGGAAAGTTAGCATAATGAAGTTTCTACCTATCAAAGTTTAGCTAAACCAACTTCTTGAAGCCTATGTGGCACTTCCGTAACAGGCGGACAGCACCTAAACCACTGCAGGGTCTCTTGGAATCTATACAAATAAAGTGTAACATCAAAAACTACAGAACATACTTTTCCAGGCTTCACTTAATGCAGGGGAAAACTAAGACACATGATCAAAGTCACACAGTGAGTTGATAATAAAACCAAAATAAAATTCTGCACCATTCACTCCAGCTACTTAGTTTCTTCCTGACATTTCAATGTATTTTTATGAAGAACAAAAAAAAAAAAGCTATTTTTCGCTTGTAGTCTTACTAGCTAATACAGCAAGCAAGATGGGGTTTTGACTTCCAGTAGGCCATCTTGCTTTGAAAAAGAGTCCTTCTCTTTTCTCCCTTCTTGAGGTTCAGTGATCAGCAAAGCAAGTGTTCACTTGCAGATCCAGAACTCCTGACATATGAGCAAAAAGGAGTTTTACATTTCATTTTGCTTTTTAATGGTCCATTGCTCAGACATCAGTTCCAGGACTGCCAACTACTAAACTTTTTAAGCAGGTGGGGGCTGAAATGGGAAGCAGGTCACAGAGTCAACAGCAGCGAGTCTGCTCTGTCTGCTGTTTAAAAAGAAAACTGCAAGAATTCTGAATAATAAATACAAATAATAAAGCATACAGCCAAAAGGCCTCTCAGGAGCTGGTGAGGAGCCATGGAGGTATGCTAAAGCCAAGAATGGTGGTACAACCTGATATTCAAAACTAAACACAAAACTTGTGCACAAGAATCCCTTAGATGAGAAACACTAGGGTTGTTCAGCATTATATGAGACTTCCTTCAAACTCAGCTGCAAATGCTACATGCTCAAGGTTAATCCATTCTCAGTGCAAGAGACAGTATGAAACTAGGCCAAGGACCACTCCTACCACAGGAAGAATTAAAGAAACATATTATTCTTCTGCCTGAAAATGTGTTTTATACAGTGAATGTGTGAGCTTTCATAGGTACCCTTTTGCTGGCCAATTGCAGTAGTGGGAGTTCAATGTATATTTGTTTGCTCATAGCCAAACCTCTGATAAAACTCCCATTATTTCACATTAGCATCAGCTTATGTCAGAATCATGCACCTAAATAAGAGCCGTAGTTTTCAAAAAGAGCAGGAAAATGTATCCTGGATGCTACAAAATATGAATACCTAAAACAGGATAAAATTTTTTGGTTACAGACTTTTCATGTTGCAGCTGGATTCAGGATCCAGGACATAACAGCTGAGAACTCATGGCATGGGTCTGAATGGTGGCATTACTGTGTCATCTGCCAACCACAAAGTTCCTTCATGGGCTTGGTTAAATCTTCCAAACCATTGGTGTTTTGTTTTCTTAATTAGTAATGCACGGGACTTGAGTGACAGTGCTTTAGTACTATTAAGTCCGCTCAGCCAAGCTAGCCAAAAACAACTACAGATAGAATAAAGCTTTTCAAAAATGTATTTGTGTCTTTATGTTGGCATGTTAAAAGTATGAGGTCTGATTACTCTGGTATTGATGTGTATAATTGTCTCATTAATCAGCACAGACCTTTCTCAACTGTATGTATGCTTCAGCAGTGAATAAATTGTAACCATGATGGTATTTTTCAAGTAAGACAATTTTTAAATGTCACACACACATATATGTAAGAAGATATCTCTCTTCCTCCCTGACTATTCCTAAGACCAGAATGCTGAATTTAAAAGGTAGCTTGTCTAATATAGCATAATCAATCCTAAGAGTCAAGCACAGCTATCACCCTCCATGCCCACTTGGCCGGCTTTAAGGCTATGTTAATGCCCAGAAAGCAAATTTAATCCTGTATTTCTATGCCTCTCAAAATTTAAACCCAAATCTCTTCTCCTTTAGATCCTTCATGGATCTAAAAATACTGCTGAAGCCAAAGTAAAAAAAGAAAAACCCAACACATTAAGACTTGATACGAATTAAAGTTCATATTTACTGTAATAATCAAGGAAAAACATCACAGCAAAACAGTTGTACCTATTTACAAAGGAATTTAATACTGACTTTGGGGTCTGATATCCTTTTCTCATGGATAGGCTGACCACACAGGGAAGACGTTCATAGTATAGTACTCTTAAATTACTAAAACAGTTAGTCGGAGCAACCATGAGCCAATGGCCTCAACCCCTTCCACATAAAGGCTAAAAAATTCAAGTTGACCATTATCCCAAAATAATTCTGTTAGGCCACCACATGATGATATTTGTTACATCTGTCCAGTTCAAAGATGTTGCAAAACACAGGTAGAGGACTTGGTTTTTCAGAGTTGAGCATTAACAACAAAAACACTTGTTTTTTCAGTGCTGATTACATGGGAAACCAAATGAATTTTTGTGTTCCAGTAGCTGAAAGCAAATATGATTGTATTCCACATCTTTCTCTCCTTTGCCCATTATTTCCTGGGCTCACACATGCACTAATTCTCCCCCACAAACATGCACTGTCTCATTTACTTTCTCCCTTGCTCTTACATTCCTCCAACCTCTCTGTCCATAACCAGCTATCCACCCATGGTTTTACAAGGTGTTCGTATTCTCCCTTCTGTCTTTAGGCATTGCATGAGCCTGCAGCCTCCCCTGAGAGCAACCTTCCTGTCAGGTTGTGTGGAGCCCAGTAAGGCAGTAGCTGCTGCAGAAATTCCCTGCTGGGAATGGGACACTCCAGGGTTCATGCAAAGCACTAAAATGCAGTCTTTTGGTCTGTTTGACTGAGACCATCATCAGACAATATAGCCACTAATTATAACTTTGCCGTGTCCCTCACCTCTCCCTGAACCAGTTTCCTCTCTTCCCAATGAGGAGAGCTACAGGCAGTAGTACATCCTTTGGGTATGTAAGGAAAGCCTCCTTCATTAAATGCTATGAAGTGCTTTGGTATCCTCAGAAGCGTGGTGTTATTTAAGTGCTAATCACTCTAGTCTTCAGTATATCCAAAACTATTTCACTTGTTACCAAAAAGCTCCATTGTCACACATTACATTGCCGTTGCCCTGAAAAATAATTAACAGCTTACATTTTGGGGTCCATTATTTGAGCTGTCTGTCTGATTGGGGAATTATCCAGAATTCCCAAGTTTTCAACAGAGAAATTAGAAAACATTAAAAAGGTAGGCCAGGGAACAGCTCTATGAAACAACTCACACAAAGAACGATAAAAGACACCATTCCTTCCAAACACTAAGACAAGGCAGTAGGTAAAAGTCAAGGCAATCTGATGTAACAAGCAATCTATATGATAATTTAAGAAGGTAATCTTTTAGATGGAGTCCCAAAGATTATCAAACTCAAGTGTTCAGTAAACCATCCTTAAATAGCTAGAAATCCTACAAGTTATGAAGAACAGCACATAGAGCTTAAAACAGGTGTGACATATGCCTATACCATTTTCAATTTCAAACAACATACAAAACGAGATGTATACAAGAGAAACAATCCCTAGCTCTTGGAGCACTAGCAAATGAGAAATTCACTGTCTCCCTTGATTGTTCAGAACCTCTTCAACTCTTTGCCTTTCTGGATGCAACCAACTTAATCACCTTGAAGTCTAGCTAATACACTGTTATACTTTTAAGCCAGAGAGACAATATCTTTGGGTGACCCTAATGAAGTCAGGTGTGGCTAAAACTACATCCAAATGGACCTCAGACCTCAGTGGCCACCAGAGTATGACCTGCATCACTTCCTTATCCTCCAGAGCTCCCAGATTCAGTTAGATAACATGGGGCAAATACTTTGATTACAAAAAAACAACCCATCAGACCACTCTCCCCCACCAAAAAATCCCCAAACACCGACACAACAAACCTAAACCACAAAAAACCCGGAAGTACCAGTGATACAGAAAATCCCATAAATAAATAAACCAATCACTAAGCTTTCAAACGATATATAAGTAAGTTGAAAATTTGCACAGAAACAAATCTTTAATTGGAAGTAGAGGAGAAAATGTCTTAGAAGGCAGTACAGATATATTAAGAACCTGAACCCCAAGATCAAACTCAGCCTCGGAGAAGCAGCAATCTGGGAAGGGGCCTCTTTCAAAGGCTGTTTCCTTACATTCCAAACTGGGGTTTTTTTGGTAGTTTTTTTTCCCTTACAGTCTCAAAGCTGTAGAAAGTCATCTTTCTTTTCTTTCCAGCTCCAACTCCTGACTTCCAACACTGCCAGCCAGGCCAGCACCCAATGCACTCTGCCTCCAGCCACTGTGGAATTTCTCACCCTGGCACCACATGCCCAGCTGTGCTCATGGAAGTGGAAAATCTGACAGCATTGTCAAAGACACAGCTTGGGATAATTGTTCCTCATAGTTCCTCTGTCAGTGAATATTCTCATATTCTTCTCACAGGAAAGCTACTATACCTCTTATATTCCTCTGCTTGCAGCAACAGAATTCCTCTTTGCCATTAAAGCAGCAGTTAAGTATGTTATAATGTGAGAAAAGGTTTAAAAAACTTGTGCAGATTAAAGCTAAAAACTCCATAACTGTATCTGCTTTAATAAGTTCTTTAAGCAGCATAAACATGGGAAGGAGAAGGAAACCAAAAAGTACCCATGTTTATGCAACACAGATGGATGTCCCTCATGCCTGTAAAATCCTTATTTTATAAATACAATATATAGATTACACTTGTCTTAATGCAATAAAGAAAAAAATCACTATTACAATATAAACACTTTAGTGCAAATTTTAAACAAAACATAGAAAGAAAAGCTGTGCAGCAGCTCAGGCAGATATCTGGAGCCCACACAACAGCATGAGGAACCATTTTCATCACAGATTCACAATTTCCACCTTCAGATCAATCAAACCTGGGTATCTATCTAACTTCTTTGGAAGGCTACTGTTACCACTGTGCCTGAGCTTCTCTCCACCTCTAGTGCCTTCATCTTCCTGCCCCTGGGAGGCAGAACATGCTGCTTCCCCAGGGTCCTCTGGGAGAGCGATGGCAAAGTATGAGACAGCCCAGGACTGACATGTTTCAGGCTGGTACGCTGTTTGGTTTTCCTCTTAAGTGAGTGCTACAAGTTTTGGCTTTTTTATTTTAGGGATGCAGAACTGAAAGAAAGAGGCCAAAAAAATCCATCTCACTCCAGCGGGACAAGGGCTGCACTTTGTAAGATCCTCCACTGATTTTCTCCACTTTTCTCTGTTGCCCTTTTCCCCAACCAGTGATGTTGTACCTGATTATTTGCAAGTCATCACTTTTCTATTTTTTTAGAATGGTAGCCAATGCTTAAACTGTCAAAATCAAAGTCATGACTTGAGGGACATTCTATCCACTGCTTCCTTCTGTTCCTTTTACTACAGGTAAAGGTGTCATGGTTAATTCAAAGGGAAAGGGGAATAAACAACATTCCTACTCTACCCAGAGAACTTGAATGACAGTTTCTCTGAGCAATTTCCCACCCTCATATCTGTGCACACTGCTGTAAAGGCAAACCTTGCTCGGATCTCAACACTTTTAGGTGAAAGCTTATGTTAATAGAGCAAAGTAAGCTACGCAGTTTCACACCACCTCTGGCTGGTTCCAGGCCAGGCCTGATCTCCCATCAGAAACAGAGATGACTTGAAACCCAAATAATTTAACTAAAGCCACTTGAGTATTACACTGGTATATCAAAGTAGATTTGGTGATCCAGAAAACATAGATAAATAGCTGATGCCCAGGTGTGGGAAGCAATGCTGTTGGTAATATATGAAGTGATACTCTTTCTTTTGATTACAAAAACCAATATCCATGGTCTCTACCTCTTCCAGTAATCCCAACAAGGCTCCCCTCCATTTGTTTCTATACAGAAGCAGGTGTAACCTAGCTATTCCTATGTCTCTCCCAAAAATTAGGCATGATGTGAGGTGATTAAGAGATACCTTAATGACTAATAGAGCTCTTAAAATGGAGGTGCACAAAATCCTTAGGCATTTACCAAAATTTATGCCAAAAAGATATAAACCAAGCATAAATAACAAGTGTGTTTGGTGCTATGTATGTCTTTTCCTATATATTTTGTATGTTACGAATTGAAAGAAATGAAAAAACATGAAGTAGATACAAATACATGCACACACACAGCGAAAATTATGTGGCCCTTTCTAGCATGAAAAGGAAATTATTAAAAGTTGGATAAACAACAACGGAGGATATGACAGGGGCAGCTGGAGAACCACACTGGGGGCCAGAACTTCTAAGTGAATCCACACAAAAAATGTCTCCCCTGACAATCCGTTGTTCTTCAAAGAGAATAATGATTCTAGAGATGAGTTTGCATTTGTCTTCGGATGTCACAATAAATGCTAAGAAAGCAGCTGAATGAGAGTTATTATTTCCTCTGAGCAACGAAGGATTTGGGTAGACTGTCAGAACACCAGCACCCGCAATCTGAGGGCAGATACAAAGCAACAGCAAGCTAGCAGGAAGCTCAGAATCTGTCCAGGGCCCTGGGAAAGGAAGATGAAAGAGGCCATGGGGCAAACTGGAGATCTAAGAAAGGTAGATCTAAGAACCACAACTGTAAGGCAGCTGTTAAATCATGAGGGAAACTGGAACATTGTTTGAGAAAGCAATCGCAGGAGGCATAATGTTTTCCAAGACCAACAGAACATTAATGCTTGCAAATTGGCGGAGAATGTGCTCCACAGTGGTCTAGGCTACTTTGTTGGAATAACTCAGACAGTTTGGGGGTACTGGGGCTGCATCCAAGTCCTTACCCTATGCACATACGCGCTACTCTGAGCACAGCAGAAGGACTTGTAAGCCCTCAGTGCTCAAGAGTATCACAGCTATATTATGGGCTATCTAATCCTCCCTCTCTAATTGAGCGTGCTGGGCAGAACATAAATCCAGCCCTACCTCTCAGTAACAAGATGCTTTTCCAACTGGCCTGATGGAGTACTTGGCCTGATGATGACTCTCACAGTCAGATGTGCAATCTACCCTCTGGCTCCCTGTTGGTTTGGACTCATTGCTTATATACTCTAATACCCAAGACTGCAAGAGATAAAAGACAGATTCCGGTTTGACTGTATAAGACAGTATGTTACAGAAAATAGGTAACCCATGTCCTTGTCACCTGCTGTTTGCAGAAACCGGCCCTTTCCACTGCACACTCTTGCCTGCAGTGCTCCTATATCGAAGAAAACAACTTGTAAGTGATATGAAATAATCTTTAAAGACACTGTATGGCAGCTGGAAAAACATCACAAATTGACCTAACAAAGTAGGGTGCAACCTCCCACTTGGTCAGACTGCTTTGGAGTGTCAGTGTCACAATGCTAAGGAACTTGTTTCACTATTTGCTAACTTCCACAGCACATATGAATATCTTTGTTTTATCTGAACTGAGTCTAAAATGGACTATGTTTTTTGTTACTAAAACATAAAAATATTTTTTAAATCCACAGCCCTGCCCTCCGCCCCCATACCATTCTATCAAAACATACACAGGAAAATGTTTACAAGTTATAATCTTCCAGCTAGGCTGTTTCCTGTATATATTTCAAATGCAATGTCTAAAGGACACACACATACAAAAAGCTAAAAATGCAGGTGGGGTCTGCACAGAGCTCCAAATTTTAGATGTGAACCATGTTATCTTCTCATACGTTGGCTTTGATCTTTCAGTTTTCCCCATAACAGTTGGGTTATGAGACAAAGTTCAGACTAAAGCTGAATGAGGAGGAAACACAGTGGAGTACTACTTTTTCTGTATATGAAGGTGCTCACAATGAAGGGCAACTCAGAATCACAGTTAAATTTGTGATTTTCAAAGCTGAGCTTTCTTCATTTCAAAAACTGAGCGAAGTCTGCGAATTTCAAAATATCTAGCACAAAACCAAGAAAACAGAGCAGTCACCGGAAGATAGTCAGGTGCTTAAACTATGATAAAGAAATAACTGACATGGTATATTGAGTTTGCATGGCAAGGCTTTGGTATCAAGGAGTCTACAGGGGTGGCGTCTGTCAGAAGCTGCCAGAAGCTTTCCCTCTGTCTGACAGACCCAAGGCCAGCTGGGTCCAAGATGAACTCACTGCTGGCCAAGGTCGAGCCCATCAGTGACTGTGACAGCACCTCTGGGATAAAATATTTGAAAAGGGGGATAAGAAACTGCAGAACACCAGCAGTAGAAAGGAGTTAGAATGTGTGAGAGAAACAACTTTGCAGACACCAAGGTCAGTGGAGAAAGAGGGGGAGGAGGTGCTCCAGGCACAGCAACCTGTGGTGAAGACCATGGTGAAGCAGGATGTCCCCCTGCAGCGCATGGATGACACCACACCCATGCAAATGGATGCCTGAAGGAGGCTATGGCCCCTTGGGAAGCCCAGGCTAGAGCAGACTCCTGGCAGGACCTGTGGCCCCATGGACAGAGAAGCCCATCCTGGGGCAGGTTTGCTGGCAGGATTTGTGACACCGTGGGACCCCGTAGTCTTTCCAGAAGGACTGCACCCAGTGGAAGGGACCCACGCTGGAGCAGTTAGTGAAGAACTGTAGCTCATGGGAAGGACTCACATTGGAGAAGTTCATGGAGGCCTGTCTCTTGTGGGAGGAACTCTGTGCTGGAGCAGGGGAAGAGTGTGAGGAAGAAGGAGTGACAGAGACACTCTGTGATGAACTAACTGCAGCCTGCATTGCCCCCAAACCACTAGAGGGAGGATTTAGAGAAAATCAGGAGTGAAGTGAAACTCAAGAAGAATGGAGGGGTTGGGGGAAGGTGCTTTTAAGATTTGATTTTATTTTTCATTACCCTACTTTCATTTGACTGGTAATAAATTACAATAATTTTCCCCAAGTCAAGTCTGTTTTGCCCATGATGATAATTGGTGAGTGTTCCTGTCCTTATCTCGACTCGTGAGCCTTTTGCAACACTTTCTCTCCCTCTCATGTCCAGCTCAGGAGAGGAGTGATACAGCGGCTCTGATGGGACCCTAAAGACCAGTCAGAGTCAGCCCATCACACATGGAACTGGGCTTTTCCCCATTTCACTCTCACAGTCCTGTGGTAAATTATTTCACTTCAACTTTGGTTTAATTTAGGAAAAAACTATTGAAAACTCTTATGCTCAGAATGAGCACATATTAATCTTTTGTTCTGAGTAATAAGGTGCAAAGAAATGAAGTCCTGGCAGGATACTAATTTCTGATGTTGTCAATTAAAAAACTTCTCCTGGTGTTTTGAATGGAAAAATCTCCCAGAAAGTGTTTTTATCGAAGCACCCAGTTCCAAGTCCTGGATTATTAGGTTAAGCTCCGTCAGCAGAGAGACCAATATAAATGCTTTTCATACCATCTGCCTTGATGCCTTGACAAAAAAATAAAGAAGAAGAGAAAATATGTAAGTCCAAAATACTCTGATTTGAACCTGTTTTCCTTTAATACAAAGCTCAGAAATCCAGGTCCTAAAAATATAAAATGAAAAACACGTGATTACTTTTTTCTTTTTATCTTTCCTCAAAACCTTACAGAACATCCAAAATCACTCAGTGTTCCCAGGACCTGATTTCTTCTATATTTTAAAATCAGAAAAGCAGCTTTAAGTAGGTAAAAGCACTAGCAAATTATTTTCTTCATTTCCTTTTGCTATTCTGAAAAGAGCTTGTTACAGTGCGTTATTTTACCTAGTGTTTATTAGGAGGTTCTATACAATTACCAAGGTTTTGATTTCCCTGTTTAAAAACAAATTAGGGTGGTGTGCAGACCCTCGCAATATTAGGCAGCAACTCCAACAGCTAATGATGGAGAACAGTGCCTCAGTGAAGGTGTTAGCCATCCATCTGGCCAATTAAAGTGTAACTTAGGCAGAGCCCAATACTGTTTCTCAATTATGGTGGCTGTGACATCAAGAGTTGAGAAGCAGTGAGATTTGGTGTGAAACAATAAAGTGAACCTACACAGAGAAAAATCAGGGAAGAGCTACTATAATCCCACAGCAGAGAAGAAAGGGAAAACACTAACAGCCAGAGATGTACCTTGACTTATCAACAAGAAAAAAGGCTGGACTTGAAAGAAAACAAAACACTTCAGACATGAAACAGATACTGATAAAGTCTGTCTTCCTACAGGTTTGCAATCAGAGCCTGTGAGTGCTACACAATAGAAGTACAACTGTCATTGGTCTCCTCTCCCACAACAAAGATAACGTTCTTGGTGAGCAAAAGACAGCATGTGCTGTGACTCTGCTGGAGCAAAGCCTGTGCTGGCCAGCCAACTGTCCTCCGCTGAATATGCTTAGCTGATAAGTTCTGCTTGTCTTTCCCTCAGCAGGGGCACTAATTTGAGTTTTTCTCCTCTCCTTAGATACCCATTCTGTAGAAGACAAATCATCTTTTCAGTTCTTTCCTACTTGGCTGAAAGAGATCGGCACACTCAGCAGCTACGTATGGGTGTGACAGATGGGCACAGGGACAGGCAGTCCCATAAACTTACATGAGATAACTTGGCAACAAGTACTCCAGAAATCTGAGGTGTTTAAAATCTGGAAGTGGATCCAAACTTTAGTTTTAGCCATGCACAAGGTAGAGAGAAACCAAGGCCTTGTTCTGTTTTTTGCCTTCCCATTTGGACCTCTGCGAGGTCTGACCCTGCACTGTTTTCTCTTGTGGGTTATTTCTCATAACTGCAGAAGGAGGCCAGCAGGATTTCCCATCGCTTAATGTGGACATGGATACCACACAGGACTACATGTATTTCATTTCTAATCACACACTATTTTAAAACTTCTTTCTTTTTTTTTCTCGTCTTGCAGCTTCAAAAGCATCTAACTTGAACTCAGAAGTCATTAATAGCATTTCTTCCTGTCCTTTCCCACCTGACAGACTTCTTCTGACCCCCCTTTTAGGAGCTTAGCACATCCCTTCCTTCTCACAGCGTCTCCCACACCAGTTTCTACTCCTTTCTCTCATCTTCCAACCATGACAGAAGAAGGACTTAAAAAATCTCATGCTGCTTTCTGGCCAGTACCTTCTTAAGTATGTCACCCCTCCCCACGCACTCAGGAGTTGCACTGCCCTCTCTCTGGATGGTTCCACATATCTGTTCTCTGAAGTTACAGAGATGAGAATGATTTTCCTTAACATGAAATGCTGTATAAAGAGTGTGGGTGGGAAATATGCAGTGTAATGGAACTGAAACCCCATAAGGGAAATCAACGCAGGCAGCTGCTGATACACTATTTACTTGGATAAATCATCCATTTTTCTCCCGGGCCAGATGACTTGAGGTATCACCTACCGAGGATGGCAAGTGCAAATATAAATAATAAATAAAACTAACTGAGGAAGAATTCTCACTGTAATGGGTTTTGTAGAGAACTAAGTTTCAGTTAAACTTAATCCTTGCTGTCTTCTCTGTCTCCAGCAGCAGAAACATCTGGTCGGTTTTAGATTCCCCTTGGATTCCCAACTTCAAAGGGAGTTATAAAGAATAACAAATACATGTACTGGCACTGAAAAAAAAAATTAGAGCAGCAGGAGAGAATGGTAAAATTGTCCTTATTTGACTGCTAGTGACAGGCGCCACAGGCAGAACTGTGAGAAAAAATCTTAACGGCTCAGGCAAATAAGCTTTCTTTTTTTTTTTAATGACTGGCTCTCTCTACTAATGACGCAGAAAATCTATGGGATCTGCCCCATAATGGCAAGAAGCACATGTGCCAAGGAATATGCACGCAAGGGTATGCAGAAAATAGATTTAAAATCAGATATGTACTAAATAATAGGCAAGAAAACAGGAACTAAGTTTTGTTCCCAGCCTTTTCACTGATAGTGCCCTGTGTATATTGCTGCCTAAATAATGCAGGTCCAAATTTTGGCTCTTTAAAGTCAGTAGGATGTTGTAAAGCGTGGTCAAAAACAATGACTGTCATATGTGCTTTTCAAATCCTATTTCAAAACCTCCAGAAACAAGGGTAGGTAAGCAAACACAGTAACAGATGTCTGCAGCTCTCTGTCTTTCCTTTACTCTCTGGTGGCTAGAAAGTGAAAGCTATGCTCCTTTTACGAAAGCAGCACTACCAGCAACAACTTCTGACATACTTCTGCCCTTGCATGCAGTGAACAGAAACATCTTGCTTCATCCTGATCTTCTGAATCAGTGCACACCCCATTCCCCACTTCATCCATGCAGCATCAGGAACTCCATTTCCATTTTTTTTTGTTCCTTACATTTTAACATTTCAGTCAAAGGGATAATAAAAATAATGTGAAAGATGTGTGGGAATTCAGAAACCTCTGCGAAGCCCCTTACTTGCGAAACACTAACTCATGTTGTACGAAGATTAAGTCTTTTATGAACACTAAAGTAACCCTCTTTCATCAAAATCTAAATGCCTGGCATCATTTAATGCAAGTTTACAAGATGGATGCCAGAGAGGAAAATTACAGAATAGGCTTTTGCAAATAGTATTAAAACCACAGTTATCCTTCTTTCACCTCCCCTTACAGAGAGTCCATAGAATATAAGTTCTGAAAGCAGCCATCAAATAAATTCCAACGATTCCTGAATCTTAGAGAGTGATCAATTTGTGTATATTTGATGGACAAGAAAAGCTATATTTGGCACATAAATTATTTGTTGGAAATAATTAATTCAGTTCTGTTGCTGGAGCTGCAACCATGACTTTTTTAATGACCTTATTTCACCTTACTATGTTATGAGGTAAGCAGCTTCCCATTGTTTCATCTTTAAAGATATTTCAGGATTTCTTAAATGTTCCACATAACAGCAAAATCATATCAAGATTTTCCCATAAATCCAGCATAATTCCCATAAATACAGCAATCCAATATTTATATCAGAACTCTAAATTGTAAAAATCTTAATGCTTGTACAATGTAATGATCAAAGGACTTCTGCACTTCTGCAACAGGCTCCATACTGAAGGACCCTATTTCCAAATTTATTTCTCACCGAATATTAAAAAACTGCAAGTGATGATGCTTTACAAACTGTTATAGAAATACGAATTAAAGAATATACTGTGAAACTTATCATGCCTGAGACAGAAATCAGCATCTTCTGAAGCCCACTTCATATCTCTATTAAACAGTGGAAAAGGGAATCAAAAATTAACCTGAATGACAGAGAGGCAGGATGAGCAAATTCTATGTATGGTATACTGCTAATGGCTTTGTGGGAGCCAGTGGGGAAAACTGATTTCTTTTGTCCAGGAACTACCACTCAAAGCAATGCTATGGTGCAACAGGATATCTGGAGACATCAGACTGTCAAGACCAAGCTAACACTTTCGGAAGAGCTACAATCCATGACATACTGATGCCAAATTAACTTTTGGGAAAGTCTCTGACTTCTTGACCTGAAGACCTTTGATTCTTGAAAGGGAGCCTGCCTTCTTAGTAGGTTTTTATTCCCTGTGTTGCCAAATTCCTCCTGTTGGGAACCCCTTTGGATTAATGTTTACAATCTTGATTTGCTTTCAAAATGGCCCATTTACTTCTAGAGACAGAAAGAGAAGACTAAAAAACATATCAGGAAATCTCAGGGTTCCTCAAACTCATACTCCAAGAGGGGATTCAACTCTAATAGTTAATACAAAGTTAAGATCAAATGTTTTCTGACTTCTGTATTTGCAGTCAGGTTTTACTGCCAGTGTTGACTGGGGACTGAAGGTAGCACAGGCTGCAGTAGCTTCAACAAAAGTCATGGGTTCTAAGTGCATCCAACATTTTGAATGGAGAATTTCCAGTATGAACTTGATCCCCAGCCTGCTAAAGCCAAAGAGAGAACTTAGATGAGGCTCAATAAGTATTCCAAGGGAACTTCATCTGTTTTCTACAAGAAATACTACTTAAAGCAAACCACAGTTCATTCAAAGACCTTACAGTCATACCTCCTGTCCATATCCCTGAATCTCCACTCCTATACCCTGCAGAAATGGCCTTGACTTTCTGAAGACAGACTGGAAACATCAGGTTCAGTGAAGGCCTAGTGAGATGTGTCAGTATTCCCCTATTACAAATAGTGAGGGAAGGGAAAGGTACTGAAGAAGGAGAGGCAGAATAGCTTTCTCTGTACATTTATCATGCATTTTTAGTGATACAAATCTTTCCAGTTTCAATTGTATCTCTGAGTTTGACATGGTATTTATTAAAGGCAACAGCAGAACAAAAGGGACATACATCAATCCTGGGACATCAGCTAACAAACACTTCAGTTACATCCCAGGATTTCTCCAAACACCTTTCCAAATGTTTCTTTACATCCTGTTTATAGCTTGTTACATTCTCCTGTGACCAGAGCTGGTAGACCAGATCCTGCATGGTCTAATAGTTTCTCAAGTACCTTTCCTGTCCTCTTGCATAACTGTAGGCATTCAGGCACAATGCAGTAATTGAATATAACCATTATAAAGGCAGTTCAATTCCTGGTCAACCCTCAGCATGCACATATACATTTGCAAAGCATTAATGGCATGGTAAGCTAAAAACAACCATACCAATAACACTAAGCCAGCTAGGCAAGATCTACAGATGCTTTCTGTTTGCTTGGGATATTTTACTGCTTATATTATTATCTTTTTGATGTGCAGTGCTCCACTAGCATGCAGGAAATATTGTGAGCGTGTCCAAAACATAAACTATTCTATTTATTTATTTATTTAGTTAGTTCTGAGGTGGGGGAGATTTTATTGTTACATTTTTTTAAGGCCTAAATACATCAATACCTAAGCTCTTCATGTCCAAGACCAGTGCAAAAGATATTATTCAGATTAAGTCAGCCTTCTTAAGACTAAATTCAATTTACACTGCTACAGCAGGTTATATGCTTAGTCACGTAAAAAAATTCTGATGGCTACAGGAGACAGCTGTTGGACAAAGCGTATCTTCCTGCCTTTCATGTCACACACCTGTTTACTGAGAAACACTGAACCAACAACACTATTGTCCAAATATACATTTATTTAAAAGCAGCTTTTCTGTATCACAAAATATCCCTTTCCTGGTTTGAAAAACAGAAATAAAAGGTTAAGTGGTCTAATGAATGGAAAAAATTTTCAATTTGTATTATTTTGTCATCTTCTGTTTACCTCTGATGGGAATGAACACTCCAAAGTTTGCAGAGCCACAATTCCCCCTGAATGGGTGATCAGACTGATCTATCCCTAACTTACAAAAGTTGCTGTGCTGATATTCTCAAGGACTATGACAATGTTGTATCTATCCAAACTCAAGGATGACAGATCTAAATAATCAAGGTATCACTGAGCAGCTTAAGTATCTCAGTCCTTGTTCAAAAATCAAGGATCATCACACTGTTGAGAGAAGGTCAGATGCTTTAGATTTTCCAGCAATACAGCAATTCTTCACTATGTTCTTTGCTTTTAATCTTCACCCTTGCGCTACTTGTCCAAAATACCTTCCTTACATTAATGTTTTTCCTTTGTAGGGTGCTCTCACTGAAACAGATTTAGGCCACTCCTGAAGAATTTAAACTTAGCCAAAACCATAAGCTAAAGTAAAATGCCTCCAAGGCATAAACCACATTGTGGCCCTTGACAAGACTGCTGCCAGAAGAATTTTACTGTTTAAGGATAGAGATTCTACATGAAGAAGAAAAAGAGATAATGTGTTAGGGGTGTTATAAGGACAAGGAGAAACTCAAAGCAATAACCAGAATGTGCTCTTCTAGGGGAAGGTCCCTCTTAAATCAAATCTAAGAAGAAAAAATAAAAGTGAATGCACTAATATTAACTGCACAGGTTTTACACTCACAGTATCATTACCATCAACTGTTTGCTCACTTTGCAAGCAATTGCACTGAGATAGGCACCTAGAATTTGAAAGGGTTGATTCATGACCAGCCCATGAAGAAGGAAGCCAGGAGAGCTGAAATGGTGTAAACACTTTCCAATTTCCTGAGCAGAAACACAGAATTCCCAGGGGAGATCTACTTGCAGTTGCTAAGAGAGGTTCTGATCAACTGTTACAGATATAGAAAGTCCCATTATAACATCAACACAAGAAGACTTCACCATAATCTGAGAGTCATAGAATCATGGAATCATTAAGGTTGGAAAAGACCCCTCCAGGATTATTGAGTCCAACCTTTGAATGAACACCACCTCGTCAACTAAACCATAGCACTGAGTGCCATGGCCAGTCATTTCTTGAACACCTCCAGGGATGGTGACTCCAACACCTCCCTGGGTAGCCTATTCTGATGCTTAGCCACCCTTACAATGAAGAAATTCTTCCTGATGTCCAAACTGAACTTCCCCAGGCACAGCTTGAGACCATTTCCTCCTGTCCTGCCAGTTCCTCAAACATTTTAAAATTTTTGTGGATTCAATAGATTTGGTAGAATTCTGATGAAGTACTCCCTTAAGCACAACCTAGAAGAGCCCAAACACAATCCTATATTCTTGCTTTATAGGATAGCTAGACTTTGAAATCTGCTTTTGTTTCACAGTTGAACTAGACACTGCATTGCAAAGTTACCCATGAAACAAAAATAAAAAATCATTTCAATCAACGGAATGCTGTTTTGACAAAGTAATTTTGTTTTGATTGCTAGTTTCAGGTTTGATTTAAATTTTATATTAGAATACAAAATACATTTTTTGAAATAAAAGTTTGAAACAAATACATTCTTGTTCCACAAATGCCAAAAAGCTTTATCTGGAAATATGAATAATGAAAATAAATAAGAGTCCTGGAAGTAATTTTTTTTAATGAACCAGTGTTTTTTTAGTGCTTCTAGTCCTGATCTTCAGTACACTTTAGTGAGCCTCAGAAGAAGTTTGTAATACCTCTGCCATACTATCAATATATCAGTGACAATCTAATTATTATTAATAACCCACCTGTTATGCTGTTCTTGTCCAAAAACTGGAGGCTTTTTCAGACAGTCAGTTATGTAACAACGAACACACATCTTGTTGGGTCAAGTACCATTGATTACTACTGCCATTTGGGCAAGTATCAAAACCAGTTTTGAGCAGGATAAAGCAGCAGACTGAGACTCACAGAGAATCCTACAGAAGAATCTGGAGTGAGGAGAAGTGAAGGGAATGCTAATTGTTTCTGCCCTGTCCTTTAGCCTTAAACTTAACTTGTAGAAAAATGTAAGAGCAGTTGTGATTAATAAGATATTTAACATCTAAAATTCCTTTTTCTTTAACCATTTGCTTCATCTGTTAAAAAGGCTCTTGATCACTGCTCATACATTTCCAAATTACTGAAATGCAAAATACCATGAAGTCATGTGAAGCTTGACTGAAGCTATGAGACAAATCCTGGCCTAAATAGGGAAGAACTGAGAGATTTCACCTAGATCAGGTAGCAGCAGGAGTGCTGACATCTGAAACTATTTATTTAGGAAGATCATAAGGAGAGCTGAAGTACAGCTAGTCCTTTAAGCACGACACTCATCATTCCCAGTCATCCCTGGCTGTTTCAGCATTGAGATGCTTAAGAGAAGTGGTTGTCTCCCATATCATTTGGTGAAGGGTTTTTTGTAATGTGGTCATCACCTCAGTATGAACCAAGTAATCTTTGTTTCTTATACAGTGAATTTCTGAATGCAAGGCTTGGAGCAAAAGTCCAAGAATTCAAGCAGCTGTACTACTTAGTCCCCCATGAAAGCACATTCTAACAGGAACTTGAACTGACCTACCAGAACATCAGATGCCACGATTCATAAGGCTGACATGGGTGAAGTCTTGGGGAAAACTATTGGGATTACCTCACCTGTAGGTTTTTTTGAAGCATTAGGTTTGGGGAGAGGTATTTGGGAAGAGATAGAGCTAAAATAAAAGGAGTTTGGATTGCATGTCCCTACCAATAGGTAGGGATTAACATGAGGGAAACACAAAGCTTTCTTCAAAAGCCTGAACTACAATTACCTCTAACAGAGCTTTTCCTGCTGCACACTGAGCAGTCTGTTGAATTTTTGTTCTGCACTGGAGCCATGTGCTGACACTTTGCACAATCTGAAAGGAGTTGAAAACTCTCCTTCACCTTGTGTGTGCCTTCATCTAAGGTTGTCTGTAACCCTTTCTAGCAGTAAGATTTCACAGCCTAACTGCCTGAGGAAGATGACTGAATCCCTCACCCTTCACAAAATAAAAATACAGATTTAGAGATCAGAGAAAACAGAAAATACCCAAATGCATGTCCATGCCTCAGCATTCTCATCACTAGCAGTCTGTGGTCCTGAGGCTTAGACCCACACCAGACAAAAAGTTTCCCTTTCCTAAACACAATGCCTCTCTTGAATGGGGGACTTTCAATCCTTCTGCCACCAGCTTCTCTCTCTCTTAGCTGGTCTTATTAAAACAAACAAACGAGAACCACCCCCCACCACCACCTCTGCTAAGCATTTGTCCACTCTCCTCTCTTAATTTTCCTTGTGTCTCCCAGGGTTTGTTTTTTTAAAGCCCCTGTAGAAATACCTGCTCTGTTTGTTCATTCCCCCCCCCCCC
>VYXB01005689.1:1036793-1093518 GCA_013397135.1 Pachyramphus minor
TCCTTTTTTTTTTCCCCCCCCCCCCCCCCCCCTTTTCTTTCTGTTTGCTTAAAGCTCCATCCCCTAAAAGCAAATTTGGAGAAAACTGGCTTTCTCTAGTTATCCCATTGTTCTTCTCAGGCAAGATCTATTTCAGATGTTTCTATTTCAAATATTTAATGACAGACCTATTCATACAAAGACATGCCAACACCACTCCCCTGTCTCTTTGGCATGATGCAGAGCACAGAAAAAGATTGTCACAAGATGCAAGGACTCTTAGTCAATATAATAAAGTTCTAACACATAAACAGTACACAGCAGATTCCATACATTGACATGCTTCCCAGAAGCAAAAGCCTGAGAAAAAGCAGTTTCAAGGGAGACCCCATGGGACAGGCCCATCCATTTAGCACTACCACAGTGGACCTTGGCTGGCTTCCCTTCCAACAGCACCTGTAGAGAAGCCAAAGACTGTATTGAGCCTTGGAGAGTTAACTTCCTTTTGGGGTCTTGTCTTCATTGCAATGTTGTTTGTAAGTACAATGCTAATGTTGCCCCCAGCATGATTCCCACCCACAACAGAAGCCTCTTGCTCAAACTAAGTGCTATTTTAACTTGACTCTTTGGCCTAAAAACAGATTAGAAGTGGCAACCCATGTGTTGTAGTTACCAGTGTCAGTAACACAGTGGGAACTCATCAGTTCTCTGGTTATGTGTTTAAAGTGCTGATCTAAGATCCTGTCTTGTAGCTGGAGTCTAGACTAAAAACACACAACCCTTAGACCCAGTTATCTACAATAAGCTCAAGCGGGTAGCAGGCGACGATCTGACGTTAACAATCTGCTTCTCCTCTTCCTCAGTCTCTGCAGCACATTGCTGACAAATAAATACTCCAAATTTGCAGAAGAAACTGCATGTGCACAAATCAATTTAGGATAGAGAACCCTTACAAACATCAGCCTGTAACACTGCTGTAACAAATGGATACAATGCATGTAAAACAATACTGGTTTTAAGCATTTTTATCCACTACCTCTGCCTACCCAGGCTATCGTTTGGAATGAGGAGGGCTTTTCTCAAGTACCTTGGAGTCACCATCTGTGAAACAGAGCACAGCTGCACCAATAATCAATGGGAACACAGATTTTAGCTTCGTGAATTGCAGATCTTATCTATATAGTCAAAAGTATTTTAAGGCCCATGTGGCATGTGAGAGCAAGCTAGGGTGTCCATACAGTCAGTCGCTGTGTGGCAAATCCAACCTCTCGCACATTGACCATTACCTACAAAATCCTTCTCTTCACTCTGATAAACCAGCATGAGATGAGCAAATCTGACTACAGGCAACTAATACAAACCACCACAAAAGGGGCCATATTGTCATCTAAACATCTCATGCTCTACTTTATTTACAGTCTCCAGGGCTGTAATCCCAGCTGGTAGTTTTAATTAGTAGTGAATGTACTTTCACAACAAAAGGGACCTTCTCCTTCTTGGGCATCAGAGATCCCTTCCACAGATGATTGTGGATTATGAAGAGACAAATTTTGGGGATGTTGGGCAGGCAGCTTTCTCCTATCACATATCTGAAAAACTAGCATCACTCCCTGGCTCACAAGAGGACTTGGCAAGAAGTCAGACTATGACTATCCAGAAGACTCTTCCCTCAGCGTCAGAGTAGTAAGATACATCATGGAAACTTGTAACAAAGCATAAATAATTCTATTTAGAAGTCAATACAAAAAAAGCAAGGCCAGCTGCAGGGGCTGTTTTTTGCTTATGAGTTCAAAGCCAAAACATGGATAACATGGCAAGCATCGTCAGAGAACGTAAATATCTACTCTCTTGCTGTTATTGCTAGCTTTGCCCATTCTGCAGCCATTAGTAAATGCCTTACTACAAAACTGCAAGTGCAGCAGGGTTTTAACAGCTTTTTTCCTCTAGCTGCTCTGGGATTTTTCCTTTCTTGGCTGTAACCAGTTGCAACCAGTTGTGAATAAGTCGTTATCCCTCTGTGCAACTCACAGCAACTAAAAGAAACCAGTGTCATTATGCAAGTTTCAAAAAAAAAAAAAAAAAGTTTTGTTTTATGGTTAATTATCCATGGTCTATTTACAAAATAAATCAACCCATTGTGCACCACCAGGATTTGTGGCCTCATTTGAACTTTGCTTTTCATTAATCACTTTAAAAATAAAAGCTAACTAGTTTTTGGTTTTGTTTTTTTCTCCCCCCTCCTTTTTGGTTTATTACTTGCATCTGGGTATAAATTGTAAAAATGAGGAGAGAACAAAGTATGGATTATTAACCCTCAGTTTCGTGACTTACATGATCTCAGTCTTGTCTTTCTCCACGTGCCTAAACAGATGCACGATCCAAAAATTCCAACATTCTGTAAGAAATGTAATCACGAGAAGATTGAAATATTTTTTAAACTCAAACTTTGAGTTATTAAAAAAAAAGCAAAAAGCTTGCCTTAAGAAATAAAAAGGTGGGCAAGCATTTGCAAACATATTTAAGCTGGACGCCAGTAAAATTAGTCATGTAGATATCTAAGTAATACACAAATATTTGTGAGCTCTAAGTGCAAGGCTGTTTTGTTTAGAGAAAATCTACTTGCAGGCAGTCTGGAGAAGGCAGAAAATGGATATCTGAATTCTTTAGAGTGCTTACAATTTATACAAGGAATCAGAAATTTTCTTTTCTGAAAATGTTTTAATTATATAAGAAGTTTAGATCTTGCCCCTATGTGATGATAGAGAACTACTGAATTTCTGAAAACTAGCCAATGGAGAGGCAGACAAAGGACATTTTTAGCTGCTCTGGTAAAAAACCTAAGTGTATTACACTTATTTCATTTTGATAGGGAATAAAATTCATATTTGCATAAAACTGAAATTCTCAGCTTCAACTAAGAAAGCTGAACAATTTTATTTATGTCCACTATGGACTGTTCAAGTAAAACTATAAAAAATAAGAAAAGCTGATGAACAAACATGATAAAAGCATATATAATGACAGGATATAAAAATGTCACCCCCCCTTTATTTTTTCTTCTTTTTCATTTACCAGTCACTCTAAGTGTCCTTTGTCTTTACTATGACAAACAGAAAGTCACAGCACTCCACTTAATCCATAATGAAATGCTTTAGAAAAAGCTATGCTGTCTGTAGGTCAAAAAAATGCTGCACTCAAAACTACAACCTTTTATTTTAAAACTCCTGAGCTGGATGCAAGTATAAGGAGACTGAACATAACCAACAGGCATATTTTTAAAAACTGAGATAAAGAGCTGAAGCTAAGAAATTAGATCATTAATACTACGTATTATTACTAATAGGAGCTCAGGAAGGTAATTTTTGCTTGCCTGTTGGTGTGAAAAAGAATTGTAGAGATTTGAAAAGTTAAAAAAACCCACTGCCTCCTCCTCCACTTTGCAGATGGCCGAGATGCTTTAACTTTCATTTCCAAAAGTAAATTAGCTCCTACTTAAACGAAAGTAAAAATTAAAAGCTGCCTCCACCTGACTGCAAAGCACAGCGGCCAGGCTGGGAGAGGAATGGATAGGCCTTCAAAGAAAATAAAAGCCTTTTTAAGCAACTCCTAATATGAATGCCTGCCCTTGCAGCAGCAAGCTGTGGCCCTACAGCCGCTTTCCATTATAAATGCTAAATTGGGAAATGTTTAACATTCTTTGTTTAATCTTAGCAGTATAAAGAAAAAACAGCTGATTCTCAGAAACATGACAGCCCGAGCAACCATTAGTGATCTGCCTCTCCCTTTCTCAAAGCAGAACAGGCCATTTCCAGCCTCAGTGGTGACTGACACTTTATAATCAGAAATATATATTTAGATGGATCCTAGAAGATGAGATTGAAATTTTGCCATTTTTTTTTGTTCCAGTTGTGTAAGGGGCCTAAGGCAACAAGGATATTTAATAAAAACTGCGAGCAGAAAAAGAGTTTAAGAAACATATGCAGTGGAAACTATGGGCAAAGGTGGTTTCAGATTCTTTCTGCATTGTTTTCTGTTAATATCTTTCCATAGTCTTTCCATGAAGAAGAACTTAATTATTTTCTTTGATTTAAAACATTATCAATAGAGTGTATTTTTCTCTTGTTCACAGCACAGTCCATCTATTCCGCTGCAACCAGTCACACATAAATCAGCACAAACTTGTGAGTGAGCAACTCTCTCTGCTGCTTTGACAAGATAACTCTCCTTGTATCTTGTCTCTGCAAGAACTTCCCTAAAGGGGTGAGTTTCATCATGCATCCTAAAAGTCAAACTAGTTAGAGGCTTCTTCAGTTGAAATTATGAAATAATACCCCAAATCGAGTCCCCACAGAAACTGAACTAACTGAAATAGTTCAGTTTTTTACAAGATTTTGCCCTGGAGCACACTTTACGGATCATCAAGTCTAGTTCATTGCTCTCTTCTGCTACAGATATTAAAGGTCACATCCTAAAGAGTTGTTTTTAAGGCTCTGCCTCAACAAGGTGAAGAGAACTTATCCATCCTTCCCACCCTAGCCACCAGCATTCAGCAGCAATGAGACCAGACATACAGGTAACAAACCCGTGAGCAAATGAGGATGTACTCCCTCCCCAAAGAGGTTCTGACAGGTGGCACAGTACATCCTCTCGTGGGGTTCACACTGAAGGCACTCAGTCCAGAGTCCTCTCTACATTTAGTGACAACAGGAAAACATTAACCACTGTACAGAAGAAAAAGTAAGGGACATCGAGGTGTTGACCCTGCTCTGAGGGGTCACACATCCCGACAACTCCTCTACACCACTGGACTTCAGTGATCCTTCCCTGCAGGTGTCACGGCCCACTTGCACACATCAGGTTTAATAGCAAGAATATACAGGTTCTCTGATGGGAGAAATGAACCATCTGCTTTGTTTGCTATGAACATGGAAGATAATAACTTCAAAAAAGAGGACTGCAGGAACATTCAGTGCAGCTAGGCCTGATACAACTCGTTACAACTATTCTAAAAATCTTGCTTTTTGCGTCATTTCCTAGGGACTTCTGCAAGGCAAAAGGACCAGTGAAAATACTGAAGGCAATAGAAATTAATTACTGATAGTGAAGGACACAAAATTGTCACAAACTTCAACCAAAGTGTGAGAGTTGCAAAAAACGACTGTTCTGAGGAAGGGAGGGAGGGAGGAAAGCTTGCAGAATAATTGCTAGATAAAAAGCCTACCGTAGCTAATTCAGCACATTGCTGGATACAGAAAAATCATTTAGCTAGCTATTTTTCAAATATACCTCAAGTGTGTGTCAGAGAAGAAAAATGATGACATTTTAAAATAAAAATTAATGTAGAGCTGCTTTAATTTTTGTTGTTGTTTTTAAATCTTCAGTGTTCATATTTAACCTTTTCTCTAAAAAAACAAACTTGAAATTAAGAAAACTTAGGCACAGATCTTCATAGAGGCGGGACTCAAACAGCTTATGTTTAAAAATAAAATAGCAGTCTTTTTAAGTTGTGAAGACTTATTCATTAAAACTGAATATTAACATCTCATTTCAGAAACTGTTCAAACCATCCCTTTTGCCTATTTTGCCTATGAATTTAGGAAGACAGAAGTTTCACAGGTTGCATGTCTAGCATCTGGTCAAGTCAAATCACCCTCTCCTCCATAAATTAAAATTAGATTTCCATTCTGCAGAAAATACAAAATTCCCTCATTCTGGTTGCTGTTCAACTGTGTTTTTTAACCAGAGCTTGGCAGCAGGCATTTCTAAGTTGGTTTTTTTTTATTTTGTTTAATTAGTAAATACTCAGAAAATAATTAAATGTTTGTTGGACTATTAAGGAAGGTTAGTGCCTTGCTAGTAGTCCACCTAAGCATACAAAGCAAAGCCAGGGCCTGAAGACTGGAAGTTAGTAGCAACCCAGTGACGTGCAAAGAAATGTCTCAGTAACTGAAAAGCGTGCAGATGCCTTTAAGAGGGAAAGTCACTTGCCTACCATTAAAAATTATCTGGTTTTGTACACCTATTCCAAATAAGTCTCCCACTGCAATCAGTGCAGACAAAAAACTTTAAGACTCTGAGAGGACAGGCAGAAAGTAATTTTCATTCAAAGACAAATGATCACTCTTTTGATTAAGTTAAACACCGGACTCATTATTGATCATGTTCTCTGTAAAGTTACACCATCTGCATCTTCTGAGCATTTTCTAAAGGGCTGACAGATATAAGGAACACCAGGATAGGAGATTTTAAGGAGGTTACTCTCCTCTACTGCACGCAATTATGTTATAAACTGCTATTGGTATGTTGATTTAGCCCCACTTTACAATTACATAGATTTTCAGGCCCTATAATTCCTATAGGACAGTCTTCCAGCGTTTTGTCCTCTGGGGACTAGGGCCATTTTCATATAGATGTGATCATTTATATTATATAGGGTTATTAAGACTTATATATGGTTGATGCCCAAAGTTTGGTCTTTGTGCAACACCAGCCTCAAGTTTAAATAATTTTTTAACCTCTACATATTATTTCAATACCTTCTCCCTATGCATTTCAGTACATTTTATAAACATTAATAACATAGCTTGAAAATATTTCTGCAGGGCACAAAAAAGCAAGTATCTACGACTACACTCCCTAAGTGATTCTGTACTGAGAAACAAATGGAAGCAGAAGAAGTTTTCATTGCTCAGAGCCAAAGCAAGGGCTAGTTTCAGAATCAGACAGGGAATCCAAGTGTTCCAATGCACTTCTGAATATATATACGTACTCCCCAGCAATTTGGTGAAATATACTTACACAGCTTAAAATATACTTACAGAGCTTAAAATATTTCACTTCCTGTTTTCACAAAATCCTGTTTCATTTAAAGTTTGTCTCAGGGATCACTGTGGAAACTTGTCAGCTTTAAATATTTTTTTTCTATTATGCCTGAAGTGGGCATAATTCACATGCAGACTCATTTTATGGCTCTTTTCCAATGCCAGAAAAACACTTTAAAATAACTGAGGATCGAGCCCTATAACTTTATAATTGACCTAATAGACTCCTGACATCATATCAACAGAATTAGCAGCATTACACTAGGGAAGAATCTGTCCAAGAATGTGCACGCAGACAAGAACGATTTGTAAAGGGCAAAAGAAAACAAACCCTGACACAATGCTCACAACCACAAACAGGTCAGATCCTCAGAGGATACAACTAGGAATAAATTGCTTGCAATAACTACAGGAATAATTTCTTCCTGTAGGGTAGGAATGAACAGGAAAAAAACTAAGAACTTTTCTTTAGTACTGACGCTTTTGTTCCCTTTTTTGAAGCTCACAAATTCCTCAATTTTTATTTATTTATTTTTAAAAATTATTTTAGCAGGGCTATATGTATTTTTACTTGCTGAAATATCCCAACCAATCCTAATCAGAAGAATCTTTGGACCTTTATGGACATCAATCACTTAAAATAGAAATTAATAAATAAAGTTCAGCACAACCTAAAATTTTACTGTTCTTCTGGACTTGCTGCTGTTACACAGAAATCAAACTGACACTTGCATTAAGGTCAGGAGAGGAAAGGGAAAAAGCTTTCATTGTATACATCCAAAAGCTGGAGGGAGGGGGAGAAGAGGGAGAAGGAGAGAGGCAGAAACACTGTGTAGAAGCCAGGGATGTTCCAGAGCACACTGTGACAAGAAAATACTCAATAAGAATTCCTCCAGCCAAAACCAGATCTTAAATAGATCCATTGTCTTCCAGCCTGAAGCCCTTAAAAAGGCTCAAAATTAAAGTCTGTGCTGTGGGCACCCAGTTGTTCTTTCCTTTCATCAGGATTTGCAGGTTTTAATACAATCTGTCGTCAGGAAAAACAGTAGAACTGTACAGTCCAGAGAGGTAACAAAAGCGAAAGGCAGGCAAGAGTTACATAACTGGCTTTTTACATAAATATTACATTGAGAGATATTTTGCTTTTCAGAAAGGAAAAAAATTAAAAAAAAAAAAAAGGCACAAACCTCGTCAAAGAATTCAATCCAACCTCCCTAACTGCTTGTCCTTCTTTCACTTTGCAACATGTATCGAATAGTTGAAGTGAGGTGTTTCTTTTTCTTGTTTTCACTAAGACTAAAGAAATAACCAATTCAGACTTAAACACTTCACAATAGATTGTCTTGTATTACCTGAAAAGTGCACCACATCATGGAAGCTGGAAAAAAGTCTTATTTTCAAGCACAAGCAAGCCTGTCTTGCTTATCTGCAGCACGGGGCAATTAGAAATGACCATGGATGTTAAACGAACTCGCCTCTGTACAGTCTGAGAAAAGGGAAAAAAAAAAAACCTGCAAGTCTCCCCATCTGTTATTTCCCTTTTTTTTTTTTTTTTTCCCTTCTTTTGGCTGTAGAAAAGCAAAATTATGCAAGAGGTTTTGAATGTAAAGCCTGTGTGTGCTTTTTCCCTTTTTGTCTCTGTGTACACGGTATGTGATATTGCGTAACTGAGTACAGAGTGGGCGGTTAGCATTTACTATTGATTTACACTACTCCTTACATTGAATTCAGAGCTCTAAGAGGGAGATACACACAAAGAAATGCAGGGGGGCGAGATGGATACGGATTTAAGGTATGTGCCATGGAAAGAGGGAAGTAAAGCATGTAGAAACAGAACTATGCTTTTCTGATCTAAACATGCTTTTCCCAACCTTTTCAGTTTTGTGTCCGTTGGTGGAAGAGCGGATGCCTGACGAAACCCACAAACCTCTGCATCCAAAAGTAAGGTTTCACTCCTACACCCATGCCCAAATCCTATTAGAAACTACAAAAAACTACCAGTGAAGCTATTGTGACATTTTGTGCTAGGTATACATATGCCTAGCAAGCTCCTATTGATCATGAGGGTCATTAAGGTTATTAAGAGACATCTTTCTATAGTAATACTATACATGAACTTTTTACTTATTCCTTCAGGACCTACAGGCTTGTAGGAGCACAGAAATTATAGACACTATGCATAGTATGCAATAGAAAGCCCTGCATTTTTTGAGATCATTGGATGACATGAAAATATGGGAATTAGAGACCAGAAACAAGGAAAGTTTAAGCTATTTTGTTCACTCATTAATATATCCATGGTGTTCTCTCTTTTCCACAAGAGCACACCCAGAGTCACCAATTTAGACAGACAGGCCTCTAGCTTATTAACGAGAACAATTTTGAGTCAATAAGGAGAAATCCTCTCCTTCCCCTTGCATTGCTGAATCCTTTGCCTCCAAAGTGAGACATGGCTATCCAAATTCTTCCTGCTCTGACTTGACACTGGATCCTACAAAGCAAGGAAATGCCATTAGGCTGGCACAGCACTGGACTTCTGGGCAGCCATTTATTTATTCATATTGGGTTGGGGATTTTTCTGATAATGTCAGTGGGATTCTAAAGTCTGTTAACATGGTTTCTAAAGGATGTTGAAAGACTGAAGACTAAAAGGAAGTTTATTACAAGCGACAGGAGACGCTGAGCCTAGTATCAGAAATTAAACTGCGTGTGCTGATTAAAAAAATAAATACATAAAAATCAACTATCAATGCTCTTAAAACTTCTTTTGCATTATCTTTACAGGAAGACATACATTCTCCATATTAATTTCTTCAAATTGTGTTTAATGGGCAACATGTTTTTTCTTTGCAGACCTGACTTCAGGCATTTTTACAGGTCCTAAAATAGCACAGTGTGCAAACAAAAAACTCCATATTTTGAGAAAGGCAAACACAATTTTAAGGAAATTACACAGATATGCAATGTTTCTGACTATTCCATTAATTTTTTTTTTCTTTTTCCCACATCCACATCTACTAACATTAACTAGGGTCCTACCAGCCAGCATGCAGTCGGGATCTCCATCAGGATGTTAGGAAAAGAAAACATAAATTCACCATCTTGCACATACTTATTCATTTTGTTTGCAGACAACTAGAATTGCATTGAAATTACCCAGTAAATTTTACACAAAAAGTCATGTGCAACCTAGCTGGTCTGATTTGTCTTAAAATGAAAGTGATCCTTACAGAAAAAGCCTAAGGCCTTCATTAAGAGTGATCTGGGTAACCTGTATGAGGCACTTACTAATACAGATGGGGCCAACTCAAAATGTGCTCAGGCACTTTTTCTTTGCTCACCATAAGAGTGGTGGGGGAAAGAAATGAGACACAGAAGACAAACTCTACTTCATTGTCTTGCAGTTATTAGAGACGATGCTCCACAACCAAACTTTGAGTGATGCTATGGGCAGTGTTTCATGAAGACTGGGCCATAGGACCAGTGTCTCAAACAACGAAAACCTGCACTCTTCTGAAAAGACTGCATGTGAAGAGGAACATATTTTTCAGCACTTAAAGTTAGTCTGTATTTTTATTATATCCTCATCTTATGGGATGCAGCGTAAAAGCTTAAAATGCTTTAGAGTCTCATAGGATGTTATATAAAAGAGATACAGAGAGAGACTAAAGAAATACAAGCTAAGGGAAGGCAAGCTTGGATATTTGTAAGGGTGGTGCCCCTGATGCTATGCTTGCTTTATCATTGTCCAGAGGACACATATTTTTAAGCACTTGTTTGTATGTCAGATTATAAGTAACTATCTGTGGACTGTACATGTCAGGTTCAACCAGAGATCTGAAACCCCTAAAAATATGGGGAGACAAATTAGGGAGTTCAGTTCTGATATATTTGTACCTGAGGGCTATCAAGTGAAGCTGATAAAAGTTGCCATTATAATCCATCTGCCTTCAATCACTCAAAAATGTTGGAAATTTCACTATGTAAATTTTCTATTCTTAATGTTTACCTAATCTTAAATTTCATGAAAACTTGAATAAATAAAAGTTCATCTGTTTTACTCACAGGGGGAAAAAACCAAACCCCCCCCCCCCCCCAAGAAAAAACCCAAACCCCCAAAAAAAACAACATCCAGAGATTTAAGAGAAAGGGGGGAAAAGAAAAGAAATTAAACTATCTATAGCAAAAAGCATTAACAACTGAAAACATGAAGGGACTCATAGCCAAAAAGTCAATACTGGTTAGATTCATGTTTCAAGAAAAAGCTGTATACTATGATGAAAATACTGACATTTTTAAAAGTCCACACAGTTACAAATCCCTACCAAATCTTTTATGAAGGGCATCTTGGATATACATTTAGGTCAGAAAATCCTAAAAAAACCCTCCCATGTATGTGCTCAATAACATGCTGTATTTGTATCTAAGTGTATATTACATTCTTTAATGTCTCTGGTACATGTTCTCCCTACAAGAGAACACACCTACAAAGTAACATTATTTTTTACATTAGACAGCTGTCTTGGTTAGGGTTTTTTTGTGGGTTTTTTGTTTTGGCTTTTTTTCTTTTTTATTAGTGAAGTACGTTAATAATAGGTGCCACTTGCACGTATCAAGGATTCTATAGCTTTGTATTTGCAGAAAAACTATGTGACTTCTCATTAAAGACTGTATCATAAGGGAGAGACTAAGGTTATAAACAAGTTGTTACTCTAGGATTTCATATTTTACATGTAAGCTTAATGTTTCTCAATATAGATTCTGTCTTTTTAATGACTGTAGGAGGAGATAAGCACAGTGCTAGGTTACCATGTGCTTTTAATGGTAAAATGAATAATAAAAAAAATATTAAAATGATAGAGACAAAACCTAAATATAAGCATACTAGAGACACTTGCCAACTGTCCTTGCTAGTTAAAGAATCAATAAACCTTTGCAGACCTTGTGCAACATGACTTTACTTGCAGTAAGGGTAACTCACAACAAATATGCTTTTCTTGGCAATTTACCTTTACTTTTCTCCTGCTGACTTCTCTTTCACATGAACCTTTTGGACTCAGTGTTTTGGAATGACCATGACACAGCAGAAGTTGCTAAACTTTCCCCACCCCTCAACTAACTTATTAAACATGTGCAATGGTTTTATTTCTTAACGGTTCCTACAGACTGACATATTTCCAAGACGGTTTTAGTCAAACTGAATGGCAGTAAAATTGGCAAAGACTCAGAAAGCAAAGTCCAAGGAGACTAGCAAAGAACTCAGTCAGAAAAAATGGTCTCTGGATATTTTTGACATGTCTGCCAGAACCAAAAGAATAGAGGTTATGTCAGTGTTTCCATAATAAACATCAGTTTTCAAGATTATAACTCAGCTGCAATGATCTGATCCAGAGTCAGATCAACACATGCATGGTTTTAGATCAAGAGCAATTTTTTTCTTTAAATATATATTTACCCTACTGCAAAAGCAATCTAATGCTATAATTTCATCTGGTAAGGAATTACTAATTCATCAGAATTAGGGAGAGAAAGCAGAAAACAAAATTCAGAATTCAGAAAGTGAATGCTTTCTGGGATTGCATAATTTCCCTTCCAGATATTCCCTATGAGATTTTGAAAAGACCATATTTCTAAAGTAATTGGTGGCTCAGTATAATCCCTGTCCAACAAATCTTAATAGTTGTTTTGGTCCCTAAAAGCAAAATCTTGTTTTGAAGCAAGTGTGACTTTTCTAAAGTACAGCGAACTCTGGAAAAGACTAGGAGGGATTCAGAAGAATTTACTGGATAGCCCAGTTAATTTCTGAAGTACTGTAATTTATCACATTAATTCATCTTATTCCTCTCAAATATCACCCTTAAAACACACAGGTTTTCTCCTGAGGAAACCTGAATAACTTGAGGATATTCAGACTCCAGGTGGATGGCACATCTGTGGCGTCCCTGAAGTGCAAAACCACAAAAAAACAAAGAAGGCGTGAGGGCCGTGCCCAGAGCTGAGAGCAGCCTCCAGTCCAGAGGCAGGAGCAACTGCTGCCACCACAGCCACCATGAGCAGCAAGCAGTACCTGAACAAAGTCCAGGTCCTGGTTTTATAGAACTTTTTCACTAGCTTATTGACCAGAGAAAGTGCCAACACCTCCTGTGTCAGTCAGGGATTTCCCATGGCTTCTTATTCATATACACATGACTTCAAACTCCTCCTTGTGTTTAATTCAAGTGTCTCAAGAGATACAGTAAAAACAAGCACCTTCACGGGATACTTCACATGACTCAAAGATCAAATTTTCAGGAAGCACCTAGGTGATAGGAAACTGGGGTGTAAACTGAACAATATGTTAAAATATACCTGTAAGTGCTTATTTTCAAGTAGCAAAATAAGAAAACTGAGTAAAAAAATGGCTTGTGCCAAATTCATTCATGAGTTCAGGAACAAACCCCAGATGTTCTGGGTTGCCTTTTCCCTTTTAATCTGCAGAGGAAAATTATTTTGGACTAGATACTTTAAGAAAACCTGCATTATATGAGCTAAATATCACAGAAAGCCTTTCACCACTAGACATCTTAATTTTCTGTCTTTGGTTATGCTTTGTCATATTGAGTCTGAGTCTGGTCTGAGTATGAGTATATACTGCTTTGATGTAAATTCCTCAGAATACTGAAACTTGACCATACTCATCAGCTAATGGCATATTTTGAATACAAATAAATTAAAACCAAGTGAATTGTTTGTAACAAAACACAAAGCATCAGCAATAGTATTTTCTACTGTTATCCCTTTGTTTTTCCTCAAGACTGTCAGAGCACTTTGTAAAAAGAGATATATTGCTATTGAACACCATGATCCTTGAAAAGTCCCAGTAGAATCATGAGACTGATTAACAAAACAAGGTATTATTCAAGTATCAAACTCTTTGACATAATTACCAACAATTCTACTCCCAAACAGGAAAATAAATACATAGATTTTAAATAATTTTTGCAATATCTCACTCTAGGCAAGTGGTCAAGCTGTAAGTAGAATACTAAACTCTGCTGCTAGCCTCTTGATGTAAACACCTCAATACTACCTGTGTTATATTAAAAAAACCCCAAACCAAAAACCACAGAATTGATAATTTTCAGGCATTTTCCAACAACCTTGATCTGTCTGAACATCCTTATCAAAATGCTACAAAATAGGAAAAAATTGACTTTTCAGGTTCCTTTAAATAGCTGTAAAGTTTTCTTTGTATCTAGTAAGGTTAAGACCTTTTGACTTTTACTACCTATATTACAGCTATGGGTTAACCAAAGCTGTATTGCTACAACGAAGAGAAAGACGGGTCTTAAAACAGGCATCAGAGATTTGCAAACAGAAGGCTAAGACACACATACATGCACACACACTCACAGCATTATTTCTGAAAGCAATTTTGTCATGAAGCTAAATGTTTTCCCCAGTACTCTGCCACCCAAGTTCATCTGCAGAGACTGAAGGACCTGAAGCAAAGATCAGTTGTACAGTGGAAGCAGAAAGTTGACAAACACTGTGTATGAGGCTTACTGTAAAACAGAAACTAGATGTTGCACTTCTTCAGACTGTGGGTCGGGATTTTTATTTTCTTTACTTATTTTAAGGTAAAATTACAAATGTTATGTTTTGTTTCTATCCTCTGACTTCAGAAGAAACTACACAATGACTTGTATTAAGAAAATTATTAGAGATAGTAAATTTGTCATTTTTGCTGCTCGTATTGGAAAGATTTCTTACCTTTTTACTTCGTTTGCTGAGAGCCAACAGTGTCATCCCCTCAGTCATTTCAGTGCCAGTGACTCTTTTTATTATACAGAACACAAGTAACGGCAAAACTCTGCTGATCTGCTTGCTTTCACTCTATATATTCTCTATATTTATAGGCTTATGCTTCTATCTGAATCTATATTTATCTGCTTTATCTGCCTACAGTGCATCTGTTTCTCGTACACACAGACATATATACATACGCACACGTGCACGCACACAAATATACAGACACATATAAACACACATACGGGCATACCCCAGAATATGTGTACTTACAGTGGGCTTCTGTTCAACGGCAAGATTTGTGTAAATATAAACATATGCAGCATACACAATATAAACGAAGACACATGCACAGAGAAAATCATAAGCTATCACTTGAATATGCCTTGCTGGCTTTAGGAAGGTTTATTATTCAGCAGGCTGCCTAGTCAAGAGGATTGTATACAATTAGTTTCCTTTACATTACTCTGCTGTTGTAGCTTTGCAAGCAGTAGCAGTTTGTGCTGCTATTTTGCTTGGAGTTTTTTGTGTTTAAGTGTACTTGGCACGGTTGTGAAATCACTGCCATCCTGTCAGTAGATGGATTCCCTGTTGGTACCACTAACAGTTTGCCTCAGGCTAGTCATTAAAAAGGCAAGAGTTAGGCCACCCTGTGCCAGTTCAGGAGACCATCCCCTAGAGAGAAGGAAGAAGGTACGACCCCAGATCCAGGTCAACCTGGCAATTTTAAGACCAAACATTCCCTAGGCCTTAAAAATAAACATTTTCTCAAATTACCAAAGCATAAATGGGGATATTCACCTTCACATGAGGAGAAACCAGCATGCCACACCTCCTTTCCTGTATCACCAGAGAGAGGTGCAGATATTCTCTCTATGCTTAGACTGGAGCTAGGTCTTGCTCAACCTTTCTTCCTGCTGGATAGGCTTCTGAAGTCTATCAGAACTGCCAAAGGAGATGATGGAAGTGAAGTATGTGAAACTAAAGGGCTCTTTGATGCCATAATGTGATAAAACCTCCCTCAGGCCAATTTGAACACATTTAGCATGCCTCTGCTGGACAATCATAGTTCAGTACTTTATTTGCTCACATCCTACTATCTCAAAGGGGTGTTGGAGGAGGAGTTTCCACAAGGTGAGTTTCCACAGGCAACAAAGCCACTATGTAATTCTTTCTATCCTCCTCATAGCAGAAGATATATTTTGGCTTCCCAGTTGTTCATAAGGCAGTGAAAATAACTGCTGATTTCATGCATGACCTCTGGATTCTTCTGAAAGAAGCAGGAATCCCTAAACCAAAAACTACTGGGTATATAGGCTAAAGAAATAAAATACAAAGAACCTACTGAGTATCAAGGGCAGCTACGAGGGCCTTACCCATAATATTTCTGAAATCCTACAAAGCTGTAAATAGAGCCAAACAAGATATCTTGGCATTTTACAGGAGTAAAAAAACTATACTCAAGTATAAAAGAGTCTCTTCTGAAATCCAGGTAATAAGTATATTAACTAGTAACACTTAATGGATAAACAAATTACTAGGATGTATTAAAAAAACCCAAAGAAGTTCTATAACTCAAAATCAGGTAAAAAAACCCCAAACAAAACACAAAAAACAAAGAGAAAAACACCTTAAGAAGAGTTTTTATGTCAAGATCATGTTGGATAACTAAACCAGAAATACCGCTGCCTACATCGAAGACTTCTGGATAATTCTTTCATTCACTTGATCATACTGAAGACCTGCTCCTGTAGTAATTTTATGCTTATCTGGTATTAGATGGTCCATTTGAAAGCATTTTCAGAAAATCTACAGACAAGATGGTATTTAAATATAGTATATATACTTTTCAAATAGATAGATTTTCTACGTACCTTCATTTCATTTCTTTTTGGTCTTAATATTCCCATTTCTCAATCATTATACTGAACTGCAGCTACTGAACAAAACTCCATTTGTGTTTTCCTCACTGGTAAAGTTATCCCTTACCCCTGATGGCTGACACAACCCTTTTAAAATTTTTAAAAATATAATTCCATCCTCTTAACATACTATTTTTTAACTTCTCAGCTCAACTTACATAGTAACAGGGAATCCACTCTACTGGAAAAGTTTTACCATCTACAAATAAAATACAAATTTGAAAAAGGAAAGAGAAAGGATTTTTGGTTAACTTCTGGCTTATCTGAGCACCATCAATCTGGTATGATCTATGATGAAAATAGTGCTAAAAATGACAGTTTGTGATTACTGTAATGATTCTACATTTATTTTATCTTTAGCAGTGACCACTTAGCAACAAGTCCGTTAATTTTTTTCTCAGCAGGGTATTTTATAGTTTTAGTGTATTTAAGAGCATTTCTAAATTGAAAAACATTATTTAATTATTCAGGTGGCAGCAGATTGATTACAGAATATAGTTTCTCTTTGAGGGTGCCCTACAATGTACCTTTATACATATAAGAAACTATTCAAGCATTTCTTTGATGCACAAATGTACAAACTCCTACCTCATTTGTTCAGCATTCTTTGAAATTTTGTAGGTAGAACATAAAAGGAATCTGTTTAATGCAAACTCTCTCCTTTCTTATGACAAAGAGAGTGAATATTATTGGAGTTCAAGAAATATACCCTTCTATGTGTATACATTCCACTGAAAAAATATAGGCTGGGACAAACATCTGATACATCTTACATTGCTTGATGAATCTTAACATCTGACATATATCTATCCCTCCTAAAGAATCTTTTTTATAAGATTTGCCAACTGATATCTAGGATCTTAAACATACTATCTTATGACTTGGAGCAGATTTAGTGGTAAGTTAAAATTGAAATTAGTTAAAGTAACCCTTTACTTCCAAATAAATCAAAATATAAAAATTTAAGCCCTATCCTTCCCTCAAAAAAAATAAAAAAAAGGCTCATATCATTTTATGCTGATGCAACTGTATGGGTTTATAATGCAATCTGACATTAGTATAACTATATCTATGCATGAAGTTGATCTAGTATAATTACTTAAGTAAAAACATCAATCCTTTCAAAAAGAGCAATTATATTAGTCTAAAATCTATGCACATACCAGACCTCAGTAGATGTCTGAGACCTTCTAAGACAAAATGCTTCGGACCATCTGTCTATTCCAATGGTCACAATTCCTGATTAATCTCAACAAAGCTGAAACTGCCCCAAATGTATCAGACTTAAAAGCAAATAAACTCTGTGGGCCACACACTAATGTAGAGAATCAGAATTTCAGAGACCAACAATAAGCATCTAAATATTAAAAGAAAATATTTGTCCCATTTATCATCAGACAGACGGTAATGAGACACCATTAAAGAGAATTCTTTTGCTGCAGTTCAGTTGGACAAATTCAAAGAATTATATAGACACTGCAAACCAATTAAGTCTGTTTAGTAGCTCTGCAGAGAACAGGCTGAAATCTCATCAGCAACTGGTCAGTGCTGCTTCCTAACAAAGTCTTAAGCCATAGATATACAAGTACGACTTGGCACTGTAGTCATCTCTTTATGAAGTAGAAGATTTCACGTGGCCAACAACACTTAAAATTCAGAAGCAGGGTAGGCAAAGAGCTTTCTGAAACACATAATTCCACCGCTGTCTCAACTATTTTACCCAGAACCGTAACAAAAGACTAAAAGTGTGACTTAGAAAAGTCACTGACAGAAACAATAGCACTTAAGTGCTGCAGGAATGCCTAGTTTAGCACAGTTCAGTTTTTCTTTCTTTTTTCTTTTTTAAAGCACCCCCGAGTAACATAGATGACTTAAGAAGAAAATACTGGTATCAACAGAAAAATTTCAAAACATTATAAAGAGACTTCCCAAATGGAAGTGTTCCAGGGCTTTAGCACTGAGTTTGATATGTTTTTTCAGAAGCTCCTAGTTCTTTATAACCCTTAAATACTTTGTGATTCTCTGAACACAGAAAATAGCCTCATTCCTCCTTAGAACCCAGCAGAAACACATTCTTGAGAGTAAAGGGAAAATGAAAAGAAAAAAAGTCAAGTCTGTAGATCATCTTGAACAAAATAATGAATTACCTCAACAAATAAAATACTGACAAAAACCTAAGAACCTGACTATCTTAGTCCTATCACTATTAACTTAAATTGATCATCCCAAATATCCTGCAGAATTTTTGCAAATAATTTGTCTCTTTACATAATGGAAGCAAAGTATCCTACTCCCTGCTGAAACACTGAAAAGTTATTGAGTAAGATTTTTGTACATTATTATTTCAGGAAGTTATCTTGAAGGCTCAGGGGGAGCTTCAGCAAATATCTGATGTGGGGGAGTAAAGAAGACCATGTTTTCCCATGGAAGGACCACAGAGAATGGGCGCAAATGGAAATTCCATTTAAATGTGTGAAAAAATACATGGTGTTGAGGGTACTCAAACACTGGAATTGTTACTCAGAGAGATTCAAACACTGGAATGGTTACTCAGAGAGACTGGAGTCTCCATCCTTGGAGATACTGAAAAACTAACTCAATATAGCACTGAGCAACTTGTTCTAGGTAAAGCTGGTTTGAGCTGGAGGATTCGACTAGACCTCACTGGTTCTGTGAAATCTTTTCAGATATGGATTTTGGAGCTACACAAAAACATATTAAAATATCTTCCTGTGCATGGCTTTAGTTGAGTTGGTCCTGCTCAGAAATATAAAGCTTGACTCCAGGCTGTATAGGTTAACAGAACAGATAGTAGAAGTATCAGTATGCTTTTATAACACCTTCAGTAGCAGCAAAAGGCACATCCTGTGTCATGTATTTTGTTTATGATAGCTGCTGGAGACTGACAGAGACTCAGGTCACCATAGTCTATACACTATCAGAGCTCCCTATCGCTGCACGACACCTTGCTTTAGAAATCAAATCTTCATTCTGCATCTCAACACAGCCTAAAGACTCTTTGATCCATCTGATGTAAATACATCCAAGAAAGAACTAATGATTGTCTGTACACATTCAGCCAGATGCATTTTTCTAGGCTAATAGTTAGCTCTGAAAGTCCAAGCCAAAAATGAACAGACCTGACCCAACTGATTTACATCATTAATACTAATATGCAAGCTCTTAGCTTTCCTAAATTCAGTTTCTAAAAAGTATCATTATTTACAAGGCAACAGGAAACAGTAATTCCTAAAAGTCTTAAAAGTCTTTCCATTATTCCTTTTTATTTTGTACAAATAAGAGCTAGAAAGAGACACAGCAATTGCAGCACAGAAAGAGAAGAAGCAGTAATCATTCAATTGAAGTTTCAAAGCCAAGACAACGCAGCCAAATACCAACCACCACATATAGAAAGCCTATATTTGGAGAGTCCCAACTGGATGTATATAGAGCTATCTATATTCTTAATAATTAAAACATGCCAAAGCAATGGAGAGAAACTTAGTAAAGGCCAGCTTCCTCTCTTACTCATGATCTCCAGTCCTCTGATCTCCTCTGAAGCATGGGGAAAAGCAATAAATGGGAAATATTTGGTAAATATAAAAATAAAATTTGGCGATTCTACCAGTCTAAAAGATGTAATTATAAAAGACAGTGTTCTGAGGCATATCAATCTTTGCAAGCTTTTACTAGAGCACAGTGCTACTGAATTTTCAGCTACTCAGAATTAAAATTAATTTACCTTCTTGTGATTTCTGTTAGTAACTACAATTAAGATTTTTTTTTCATATGTAATTGCTAAAAGATGTGATAATTCCCTACAACAACCGATTAGAAGAAATGCTTGAGCCAGTGTAATACAAAAAGAGGTTTTATCATTGCTGTCCAATTCTATTTTAGGAGAGTTTGCATTTGGACTGTCCATCTTTTACTCTCAACTCAGAACATATAGATTTCTTCAATAGCCAGTAGGTTATACTTTCAAGGTCACTACTTCTGAAGGTTTAGAAAATGATTAATAAAGGCTTAAAATAAATGCTTATTAACTGTTATAAAGGATTGAGTGGAACAAGCCAATGAATGTTCCTAATAACCTATAGATAGATATGTGACATGCTTACAAAATGTGTAATACTTATTATCCATCTCAAAAATGTTCTTAGAATGCCGATAAATCATATATAAACTTCTATGAATTGTTTATTAAGTGTGTCATCAATATAAGTGTAGTTGGATAAACAATGCAAGAAAAAAACTTGCAAGGAGGCTATTTACAGTAGCTGTAACCACACATAATACTTCATTGTGCAAAGACTTGAGTAATAGTCTTCTGCTTTCACAAGGATTGATCCTTTTCATCCCTCAGCTGGTGATCCGAATCTTATCTCCCTCTCCTGCACAGTACCGGCAGATATCTCAAACACCCAGGAAAACAGAGCAAATTGTACCCATAGGGACATATGGACCATCAAATCCCAGAGCATCAGCAGGGAGACGTGTGGCTACAGATTTTCAGAACCTTGAAGGAAATTCCACCCTAAGGAACACCAGGGATTACATATGTAGGGGAAATATGTGAATCTCCTTAAGGAACTTAATCAGTGAATGGATTACTACTATAAACTCATGCAAGTGTTACCTATGTAACAATTATAATATGGACAGTATTTCTCCCTTTACACCTGTGTAGTTGTAAATTAGGCATTCTGTTGTTAAATCAGTAAAAATCCTTTCCTATTAGTCAAATGACCTTGCATTTCATTGAAAGCAGAATCTGGTCCTGAATGTCACATCAGGAGAACATAACAAAATAAAATTCTCTTGTAAGAAGGCAGTGTAGAATTTCATGGCACATTAATATATCTTTTCTAATTGTGGTAAAGCTTTCACTTCATTGACATACGCTAAATAGCAGACAACTACCAGTTCTTACTGTCTTTTTTTTTAAAAGAAATTTCCTGGTGACAAGAAATGCCCATCCAAGAAGTTACTTACTGTCAGGAAGTTTGCTGGACAGAAATAAACATACTATATGTATTACTTATTGAAAAATATAAAACATGAGGCTAGAATTTCTAACTGTGTGATTTTACCCACAATGGTACTAGAGTTTAACTTCAGCAACACCTCATTCGTTTTTCTGCAGAATTCATAGTAACAGTAGTATCATAAATTGACTGTTTTCAGTCGAAAGTATCAAAATTATCATGCTCTAAGAAGTAGTCTGTGTTCGTAGTTCTATGAAGAGAACAGGATTGTTTATTACTTATCTATCCCCTAATTCTATTCTTTTAGGCAGCCGAGTGAACTATAATGTCCTAAATTCAAACCCAACTTCCTATCTAATGCCACTGACTGAACCAGTATGCTTCCACAGGTTTTCCCAGAAGACAACTACAAAGGAGTGTGACGGTTATGCTCAATAAAACAGAGGTAACATATTGGTTTGGGAAACATTGCCAGGTGAACACATTGCTCCACATCAGCTCTGACCCTGTCAGAGTAGCACATCAGACACACATTACAGTTCTGATGGGAGGGTAAGTGAATACAGGAACATATTACACTCAGTACAGGAAAAATCTAAGGGCATCATACAAAAGCTGGAGAGAGTGATTATATAGGCTCAGGGGGATACCAGCAATTATGAAAAGGACATTGCCAGCCACAACAGAAAAGCAAAGAACAAAGCCAACAATATGGTATTAATCACATGCCCTGTCCACACACGATGCCAAACTATTCAAAGCACAGAATGTTCTTTATTCACCTCACTTTATATTGCTTGAATGAACTTAGCATTTATGAAAATGAGAGATTAAAAACATTGATATCAACCAACTTTGGGGCCAAATCCTACTTATCTTATTGATGCAAGTAGTTCCACTGATTTTAATGGATGTAATTACTATTGACTTCAACAGAGCTACTCACAGAGTCAGGAGAGCAGGATGTGGCTCATTTCATAACCAAGCTTCCCTTACCACCATGAATGGTGCCAACTCATCCATTCTGATGCAATGTCCCTGCTTTTCTGGTAATGGATCCCTTGAGCAGAAACAACTTTACACACCAAATGCTGTGATAGTTTTGATGTGAGCACAGCAACAACTTGACTGAAATGACCAATTTTACTTTCACTCCCTTCTTCAAAAGCAACAGGACCCTCTGACATTTAGAACTTCATACGATGGTTTTATTATTCATTCCTCCAATTTCTTATGAATGAAACATCTGTGTGGGGCTGGAACTACCCTTCTGCAAGGACTGCCTATTCTCTGATGATTACCGTATATTTGAAAAGGATAGTGAAAAACAAATTGATTTACAGTCAGTCTCTTGGGCACAGGAATAGGTTGTTTCCAGGAGCAGGTTTCTAGCAGTGCATTGCCCTTTTGAAGGAGGTCAGATTCATTCCATTCTCCCTACTTTCAGACTTAGAGGCAGAGTCTCATTTATGACCACACCAATTTTCTTCTGCAGCATCCCTTAGGACTATGGCAGTATGGAGGAGATTTGAGGGACAAAAAAGAGAGAACGCAACAAACAACATAAGTGAGAAAAAAAGGAAGGGAATAACTTTGGGATTTGCCAGCTTTAGGAGTGATGCTAAGTGTCATTTTTTAGGGGTGTAGTCCTTGTTCTTCAGTCATATTGATTCAATGCCACACACGTAGGAGCTTTTAAATGTGTAAGATGGCATGGAACACAGAAAGGCAGAAGCCTGGAACTCTTTTTTCAAAGAATTGAAAAGGCAGAAACCCAGTTTTTTATGTCAGTTAAACCCACTGGAATATACAACAAGCCAAGAATTTCTGTCTTCAATCCCAGCTTTCCACAATCCAATTCCTACAGCATATTCTCAATGACTATTCATGGTAGGCACCAATTCTAATATCTTTTTTATTTCATTATAAAATTTAAGTTATCTCCATCAATCTTAAATTCCTTTGTGTGCAGCTAAGATAAGAACCAGTCTAAAGATGTTCTGCTGCACTGGTTCTTACTCATCTTAGTGAGAGGTTATTCATTGCCCTCTGAAATTCCTCACTGGCTCCTGAATGTAGTTACAGATTCAAAGCTAACACAGATCTATATATTTAAGGACAGAGCCCAGATACTTCAAGAAAAAAAGTGATCTTTTCTTGCAGAGCAAATCTTTGCATGTAGGACATTATGAAATTTTTCCTTTATAGAAATAATACAGATTTTCCAGGCTTAGGTCCTGTTATGTGCACATTTTTTTAGTGATTATTATCTCAAGCACACAGAATAATGGTTAATATTTCAGATTTTAAAATACAGCAGAGCCTCAATTATCCAAATTCAGTGAACCCAGACAAGGTTTTGCCCCTTGTCATTTATTAATTAAATGGTAAATTGCTTCTATTACTAATTATTTCCACAGATCCATGGGCATGCAGGGCATTTTGGTTACTGGTAAACGCGATTATCAAGCGCTATTCAGTGTTCTTCTCATGTTCTTCAGATAATTGAGATTGTGATGTACTCTGGAAACCGTTTAAACTATGTTTTACAATGTATTACTGGGAGGGCTTCCGGGTCCTGTAGGTCCTCTGGGGTAGAGGCATCCCCAAGACTGTGGGAGGCAGCACTCCTGACAAGCCAAACAACAGGGAAGTGTGTCAGCCAATACGTAACAAAAAAGAAAAACTATTTTGTGAGCTGGATCTAACAAATTTCTAGTCCCAGCAGTATATTAGTTTGAGTGACTGTTTGAACAGGATGCTAGCAAGTCAGGTCTTACATTAAAATTTGCTCTTTTGTGAGGAGGGTCTTTATTTAAGGAAAGAGAAGTTTAGCTAAAGAATCCCTTAGATATGAGGATCCCTACAAAGGAGAAATGGTTCTAACTAGAGCAAAATGGAGCAGACTTAAAAATACTGTTTTAGAGATTTTAAGAGTAGAGTTACAGAACTGTACACAGGCCAGAATGATGCACCATCTGTGGGTGAAACCATGAGACTCTGTATCAAAAGAACATTAAGTTGATAAAATTCAGGTACCAAATACAGCAAAGAACTGCCTCAACAGTCAAAACAAGTCTGTTGTCACTGAATATCCGGACAGGTAGAGCAAATGCATAAGCACTTCAACACAAAACCTAAGGACTAAGAGGAGTGCAACATCTATTAAAAAAATGCCAAACAACCCCAAACAAAAAAACCCCAAACAACTTATATAAGACACAAGTTCAGCAGCTGGAGATGTTGTATGTTGCAATACAGGTGCACTTCATAATAATCAGCAGAATGCACAGATGAAGGATTACTTCTGTGAATTAAAACATATCTAAATAAAAGGAATTAGTGAAAATTTAAAGGTACCAAAAGTGTCCAGGCCTAAAAAGAAAGATAATGGTGCCAGAATCATGCTATGCACACCATCCTACAGTGCTGATAGTGACTATGAAAAGCAAAATGGAAGACCTCAGTGGCAGAAAAGCTATGAAAGAAGGAGTAACTTTCCTTTAGTGCTAAACCTACTTTAATACATGCATATTACAGCACCACTTAATCCCAAATAACATAACACACGTAAATTCAGTTCTGCATAGGACTGAAAAAAATATCAACATAATCCACTGCAGCAATGTATAATTCCAGAAAGAAAATCCTATTTAAAATAAGGAACACAGAAAAAAAAGAAATTAAAAAGAAGCAGCTAAGGGTAAAATGTTTTGAGATGCTACTGTTGGAAGATATTATATCAGAGATTCACGTCTCTTACAAGTAACAGGAAAGCCTTACCTTAGAATAGCTGTAATAATCCTGACCCCCAGTTGTCTGCCTCAATCATTTTGAGAAACATCTCAGCAGTTTGTCAGGCAGACACAGCAAATTACAGCCTGAGGTACTAAAGAGATCCCTAAACAGTTCTGATTCACCTGAATATGCTAGGTTGTAAACTGTCATAATTTGGTTGCCACTTTAGATGAAAATCCTTTTCAAGAGGCCAAAAATCTCCAGAAGAAGTGCATAATATGGTTCCTTTAGATGCAAGAACCTTTACAAGGTGCCCTGCAGTAATTTATTTCTACTCAGAACTCACAAAACAAATGTATAACCACATGTAAAAAAAGAAAACAATAAGATTTTTAAAGCAAGCCATGTGAAGGGATTTAATAGAAATAAAAAGACATCATCCAAAATGAGGAATTCATAGTGAAATGCAGAAAGCAGGAAAAGAAAGCATATATTTTGTTGATATTTTTTAAAGAAAATAAATGTTGAATAAGTCAGGCCCATGAAAATGTCAAGGAACAACTTTTTAAAGCCATAAATAACCTTGGTAAACCCCTCACATAGAATCTGTTTTTGTGTAATAGGTGTCTTCAAAAATCCCAAATTAATTATTTGTATTTGTGTTCACTATGGAGTAGTTTAAAAAAGTTTGCAAGTGAAAGCCCGTCTCTGGAAGGTCAAGTCCAAGAAAATGTATAATGGAAAGACTAAATGGTTCCCATCTAACAGTTATAAAAGAAACTGTTATAAAGAAACTCAGTCATAGAAGAGCTTAACTAATAACTCTTGCACAACAAAAGAATGGAAAGTGATTTAATGGCAATAGTAAAAACAGGGCTTTAGGCAGATCACTTGGTCTATAGTCTATGCCATAGAAACTGGTAGAAATTACAATAAATAGTAACAGATACTTGAGTAGATAGAAGAGGAAGATACAACATAAATTTTTGCAGAAGGAAATTCTGATTTACAAACCAACAGAGTTCTCTGAATGAATCAATGGGCATATATGTGAGAGATTCAAGTAGTGTTAATTGCTAAAAAATAAAAAAGACTAAAAACTTCACCAAAGCAACTTTCTAAAAGAAATTTATCATGACATAAGAGAAGAGAGACTAAATATTCATGCAAAAAACCAGGATTTAATTTAGCTATTACTACACAGGAAAGACAGCATGGAATCCTTATGGATATACCTATGAAAGCACCAGCTCAATACTCCACATTGATCATAAAGGAGGAAAAAAAACCCCTTAAAAAACCCCCCTTGGGAATTATTAATGAGAGAACTAGAAAGTAAAACTAAAATCATAGTGATATCCTTCTAACAAAATCCATAGCAGACTCACATACTGAATACTATATGTATGTTTCAACTCTCAATACAAGAGAGGATATAAACAGCCAGAAAGATGCAGAAAAGGGCACAGAGATGTTCAAAGCATGGAATAACTTCTGTGCAAGGACAGATTAAAAAGACTTGAGTTCTTTGCCCTGGAAAATAAATGATTGAGTGAAATATAAAGGAGCTTTATAAAATCATAACAAACATGGACAAGGTGAACTGTTAATAATTGCTCCCTATTTCTCATTACATATTTCTAGAAAGCATCCAAAGAAGTTATCAAGCACCAGGTTTAAAGCAAACAAAAGGAAGTACGTTTTCACACAGTATGGAATTAAATTGTGGAATTCTCTGGCACAGGATGCTTTCGATGCCAAAAGCAAAAATGGTTTCAAACAGCAATCAGACAAAATAAAAAAAAATAAAGCTTAGGCTTTACCAGCCCTTTCTATCACGGCTGTTAAACAAAATGATGCAAAAGCAGAAAACACTACTCCACACTCAGAATTGGGAAGGTTCATCTGCACAATTCTGAAGAGCAGAATGAACCAATCTGACGTGTATCAGACAGCAGCTAAGCCTCAACATAGCTAACACATAGATCACAGAGATTCCAGCTTTAAAATGAATTTATGGAGCACATGGATTATGGCTGCTACTGATGATTTACTACTGCACTGTCAACCTCCTGGATGTTGATTAATATCCTTCTCCAGGTACAACCATAGTTAGAGTGTATGTTAAGGAAAAGGAAAGGAGTTAAGAACGAAACAGAAATGTTTGGAGAACAAGGTATTCTTTCAGGAGACTTGTAATATACAGGTACAGCATGCTTTCCTAGCTGACTAAGATTCCAATAGGTGGTACTCATTCCTGAGACGAAAACCACCAGTTACCAGTAAGGATACCCCCTTTGGTTCTAACAGGTGTTCAACATTCACACTATGGAATGATTTCTGTGGGAGCTGCACTCAGTCTATTGGGCATGTTACACTCAAAAATGTCCTTTAAAACTAAGTAAAAACATTCAGGTCACAGAGCAGAGGATGACAAAGTATGAAAACACCAAAATGAAGTCTGTCACAACAGCTGTAGTGTTACAATACAATCTTCCATGTTGTGATTGTATATTTTGTGTTCTGTATAATGGATAGGATCCAGGGAATGAGACTAATTCAAATACTCTTTTTTTATCCTCTCTGTTCAGTGTGTGGCCCCAAGCCTTGTTTACTGAGTGGCATCCAAGTCTTGCATGAAATAAGATGGTTTTTTGTTTCTGGATTTTCTGTGGTACTCATCAATATAGCATCTGAATATCTCAACAATCTTGGTGAATTAATCCTCACAATGTACCCTCAGATGTCTGGAATGATTTTAATTCCTCATTGATGAAAATTATGAGAGAAATTATGTGATTTTTTTTTTTGTGGCCACACAGGGAGTTTGTATCAAAGACAGAAAGACAATTTATATCTGTTCATTATAAGGGGTGCTGAACATCTTCTGAACTCATCTTATGGAAGGAGCACTCCAAGAATTTGTGCTCTTCCAGCAGATCTGCAGTTCATCTGTACCATAAATCTCTCTAATGGGGGCAGGATACCATGGACAGGGACCTCATTCCTACCACACTGTCTGTGTAACTCTGTGAATTGGGAAAAGTGTCTCAAAGTATTAATCACTGCAAGATTGGTGAAGCCTTGGAGATACTCAGATCATCAGCACAATGAACAACAAAATTATGACATTCTGTTGTTACAATCCTATGCAGAAATTTCTCCTTCAGATTTGCATTGTCTAGAATTCTTGTCAACATGAGGTTTTTTATATTATATTTTTCTAGGAAGTCTGAACTAGGGGTAGTGGTATGGATGTAAGAAATCAACAACTGACACATGGACTTTTTCTGTAATGTTAAAGATGGCAATTTATAGTTGTAGTGTAGTTTGTAACTATGAATTACAACTTTATACACTGTACTTCTGATCTAAGTTAAAAATATTAAAAAATAGACTCATGTACTGCTACCTTAAGGGTCTGTCTCATCCGAGAAACTAAGAATAAAGCTCAGTGTCTGTTCTTCTATTGTGCCTATGTATTGCAGCATTTGTGGTCTGTAAGATCACACATTGTAGGAACAACTTTCAGTTCTCTGTGACAATAGGGTGAGCTGAGGACAGATTGGCAATCTTTGGAAATGAATTTCCTGCCCTTTGTGGGTTTCAGTTAGACTCTTAGCATTATTTGAACTTTTGTGGTTTAATTTTCTTTGTTGCTGTTTTAATTCTAATGGCAGAAAACAGGAGGCAAAACAACATCCCTCTGGAGGCAGTGAATCTCAGGATCTGAGGAGTAAATGGCCATGTTTTCTCCTTCTGCCATTTTAAATACATCAGCAAACAGGGCAAGGACATCTGTAGAACAGCAAAGGGCTGTAGAGCTTATTTTCTGGTAAAGATACCAAAAGCCTTAGGATCTGTTGATGTTTTCTGGTCTTCTGAACTAATTTCTTCCTATTAGCATACAACCACAACTACAGGCTCAGAAACTGCTCACTACCACTCTCTTACTAAGGCCTGAAAAATAAGAAAGGCTATTGCATGAAGGCTGTTCTGTAGTTGCAATAGTAGTCACACAAAACACATAGAAAGATCCAGTCTGAGACCCAAATATTTGTTTCATTCAACTATTATGGTTTATAGCTGTGCACATCTTATTCAGAAAACAGGAGGCCTTAATTACTCAGGAAGAAATGGAAGTCCTTAGAAAAGACAGCCAAAAAAGTCCTGCCCCATGTTCCTAATTTCTTAAATTTATAGAAGTACAGTAGATTGTACTTCTTGCTCCCTATTTCTAACATCTGTGGGCCAAATCCACTGCCTTTGGGATGAGAAAGTAATGAAAAAGATGTTTTCTCTGACTGTGCAAGCCTAGTTGGACAAGGATATTTTTCCACAACCACTAGTGGCTTTCAAATAATTACCCTTTCAAATAACAGTGTATTTGGGATGCAAAGATGAGAGCAAGAACAATACTTAAGTAACTACAGTTAATAAATTGTTAATGGGGGTCAGATCTGTTTGTTATGTTCTCCCCTCACAGACAAAAAGAACATTATGAAATAGTATTTATTATGTATATGCAGGGATTTTTCCTTTACATGTGTTTGAAAAAGAATCATAAAACAACTCCATTGTAAAACTAAATAAGCTACTAAAACGAATAACAAATGACTTCTCCGAGGGGAAGAAGTACCGGTTATGGGACAGCAGTCACTAACTACTGCCAGGAGTTTTCTCAAATTCTGGATAACATCAGCATGAGAGAGTTTTATTTAGGTCCACCCCGACTAACATATGTGGAAGGGAACATTTTTGATTCTTCATTCCCCATTCTCTTGGGTGTCACAGCTTCCTATCCTTTGCTTCTGTTTATAGTCGTCTCTCACCATGTATTTCAGGAAAAGAAAAATCTAAATAAAGATCACAGCCTGTTCCATTATGTGCCCTTCCTCTTCTTTTTCTCCTCCTTTCTTGCATTTGTGCAGTGTTGTGGCACCTATTAACTACCCATGTTTTCAGAATGACATTATACAAGGTGCAGGATGTACCACTGTGCCCTAAAAATATCAACAACTGCATTAGTCTCACAATAATTAATGGCAGGCATTATGCAAATGACAACTTTTTCACTGCAAAATAATGACATTTCTTCATTTTGAGCAGAGTTATGCAAAACAATGAATTGGGGATGATAAATCACACGGGAGAATTAAGAAAGCCATAACGTTCCTGCCCAGGCAGGCAGAAAGACAGACAGACCAACAATTTAGAACACATTGTTTGTTCTCAAACTGCTATTAAGAAATAAATAAAAGCATAGCCAGCCGGTCATTAGAACGTATGTATAATTTAGTTTCCCCCCTTTAGGCAACTGTGCATAAGGGAACGTTAAATTCTAGCAATCGAATTATTACAAGTCACAAGCAAATTTTTTTTTATTAACCTTAATAAGTCATTCACTCAGAGACTACAGTCATCAGGCAAATAAAATGTATCACATGTCATTCTCCTACACATTAACTAATTTCTTATGCAAACATCACAATGTATAGCAATTACCACTGCTCAAAAAAGCCCCAAAGTCAGTTTCAATTTATTTTATTGCTTTTGCACATGGCCATTTCCTGTAGAGCTTTATTTTCTATCCCCATATTTTAGGTGCAAAAGAAAATGAATGCGAGTAAGAAGAAGCTACTTCTCTTAAAAGTTGCCACGGCTTTTGCTTATTGTGAATACTGTTAGAAAAAGACATTGGCAAGATCCTCTTGTGAACTTCAAGAAGCTTCTCAAAGGTAAAAAGCTAACACTGACCAGCCATAAGCACACTCCCTTCCTCATCCCTTTCTCCACTGCATACTTCCCACCTCTTAAAAGAGCAACTCCTGCCCAGCCCTCCCAGTGCCTCCTGCAGGGAGCCTGGTGCAGGATGGTCTGTGAGCTCCCCAGAGCCACCATTCCCACACAGTTCCCTGAGGAGCAGGCTTCCCAGTGAGAGTGGGACTGGAGGGTAGCTTTGAACTCCCCTACGTACAACACTCCTTCACTGTTCCTTGCAGTGTCTCCTGCTGGAACAGAAGTATCTCTAAGCTTTTAATAGACAGCACTCCTGGATCGTTCTTTTTAGTGATTCCTGCTGGGAGAGTCTGATGTATCAAAGAGTTACAGCGATTAAAGCTGGAAAGACCTATGGTATTTAATCATTTAGTCCATCCTCCCACCTGAGCTGGGATATTCCTTACACAATTTTTTCTGATGCTCTATTTAGTCTAACTTTAGAGAGTGCCAAATAACTGGGCTCCCTTCCCTGGGGAGGTTATTCCACAGTGGTATGTCATGAGACTGGAAATTTCCCAAGGTATTTGCTGTACTTTTACTGGTTTATGTTTAGTTTTATTAAGAAGGCATTAGTTTTCAGACTCTCAATACTTTTCTGTTAGTAGAGACTGAAACTGCATCAGAGTTCCTCATGTCCATAGCTCAGCGTGATATTTAACAGCCCTGTCCACTGAAAATGAAAAAAGTTGGATTTGCGGCACCTAAATATTATTCAGAACCTGTTTTTATTCTCCACAGTGACTGCTGACAATAACTGATATGGAAAGGGATCCAGCATAGGACCTTTACAGCCAATGGAATATTACCTCCCTTCCAGTCACATCAACCTCTCCCCTCAGAAAGTGCTGGTGGCAGTTCCAAACACACATAAAGCAGAGCATCAGCAGGGACTACATATTCCACATGAGGAGGTTAAATTGCATAGTTCCTGTGAAGCATAGTGAGCAGGTCTGCAAAACCCACAATTCATGCATCCCACAGAAGAGTCAATTCCAGTTTTATCTGAAGCAATAGGAAGATCAAATGCCACTTTTTCTTCTCCCCAGGTGTTAGTACCCTTGTCTCCACTAAAGACAATTGAGTAAGCCATCAACACAGACATACAGAGAGCTCAAGAAAGAGAACAGTTGTGCTGGAAATAACTGGCGTCTTTGAAAGCAAAGTGGTAGCAGTTGACTACCACCCTCCCACTTTTAAAATTCAGTGTAATTCACTCCCCTTGGAACACTGTAAAAAATTCTCCACCTCCAGCCTCTCATCCGGAAGTTAATAACATTTTGCAGCTCTCCTTAAATAAAATCCAGCCCATCCTGGATCAATAAGACTGATGCCTATTTCCCTAATGGTAGCCGATTGCCATTTGCTATTCAAATCAGACTAGATAAATTACAGTACATGCCAAGGAACAGGCCAGTGAATTAAGACAGGCCTCCTGAGGACCAGCGATATTATTAATCTTTTAAGACACTATCATATTTCTTCTTGACAGTGTGCGTAGACTCTCAGACATGCTGCACCCAGATTGAAATATCAGCTGCTGCAAAAAATCAATAGCGTTAGAAACACAATAATTTTCTGTCTGCAGGGCCCCCAATAAGCAACACTTGTGTTTCTCTCCTCCTTTCCACATCTATGATCCAAATGCATTTGTTTTAAAATCCAGGCCTCCATTCTGAATAGTCATCGTGGTGGGCAAAGTTGCTTTAGTTGTCATCCTTTGCCACAGAAGCCACAACTGTTATTCTTGATAAGGTTGCGGTTCTCAGAGACAGTGTAAGGTATTCAAGGGTCAGATTCTCACCACGTATATTTTCCCCTTCTCCCCACACCCTCTGCTGCTCAGCCTCTTGCTTTCTCACTGAAGGCTTTATAAAGACAGATATTACTAGAGCTCACACTATCCCTAAGAAAAATGAAAACGGGGACCTTGGACGTGAACTGACAAAGGGAGACTGTACATGACAAGAAAGCAAAAAGCTTAAGGGATTTCTCTTCAGACTGGCAACAGAAGGGGTCAATTCAAACAATTTTGATCTCTTTAGACCTGTGGATGAATTCAATAAAGGCTCTGACAGTCAAGTAAGCTGCCCCCTGGTTTAACTACTTGTGCTGAAGGGGAGAAAGAGTCTACAACTGATAACTATTCCAAAAAGGGTATTTTATGATTTAGGAGAGCAGTAAGCTTAGAGAAAAATCTGTAGCTTAGGAGTTAGCCAACAAGACGTTAAAATGAGGTTTCTCTTCACCCTTGACATGATATAGTTTAACTGTGTGAAAAAAACAATTATAAAAGACAACAAAATCAGAAGTCTCCACACAATTCTAAGCGTAAGATTATTCTGCATCTAACTGGGCAAGAAAAACATCTACAGAAATGGACTAGAGTGGATAAATCAAATCCAGGATGGTGAAGTTGCTATTCAAGATTGCCAGATTTCTGGCATCCCAGGTCAGCAGTGACCTGAAAGAGCTGATGAATGTCCCAACAGGGTGAGAGGAGTGAAGCGATGAAATCATTCAAGTTACATCACAAATAGCAGTTGCCTTCTGCCCTTAAAACATTGCTAGCAGCATTGGTAAGATTGGAGACCAAAAATATTAACTCTCCTCTGACTCTTGCAGAATCTCAAGAGCTTCAATTCAACCTCCATTTAAAAAGTAGGTAAGCATGGTCAGGAGCAATATATACATAGCTCTGCCTTCTGGCGAGTGCCAAGGTGACCTGACTGATGGACACGGCATATCAGCAACGTGTTGCTAGTAAACAGATGAGGAGTCACCCTGTGTGGTTCCAGGGTATGCTCTACTTCTTCTGTGTTGAGAAAGACTTGACTCCCCTTTTTCCTTGGGTTTCTAAGAACAACACTTCTCTCTGGTGCACAAAGTGATGTGCTTAGACAAAGAGAAGAGTGAACTGCCATCAGGTTTGTTGCTAGGGAGTAGAGAATTTTGATTAAGGCTGGCCAGTGGATAAGAATCTTGTTTTCTTCACTGGGACAGAAGCAACAGGTCTCAAACATTATAAAAAATTAAGCTGGTCAAATGCCTTCAGATCTAGACCTCTGAAGCTTTCAATCTCTGTGTCATCAGAAGTGACCAGAGAGTTATTTTCATCAAAGTCTCTATGCTAAAGAGAAATGATGAAATGCCAGCTTGCCAGCAGTGTTCTCCTTAGCACCATGAGGCAATTTTCCTGGAGCAAAGGAGGCTCAGTGGAGACCTTAACATTCTCTACAGTTACCTGAAAGGAGGTTTTAGAAAGGTGGGGGTAGGCCTCTTCTTCCAGGAAACAAGCAACAGGACAAGAGGAAATGGCCTCAAGCTGCACCGGGGAGGTTCAGGTCAGACATCTGGAAGAATTTCTTCACTTAAAGGGTGGTTTAGGAGCGTAATGGGCTGCTCAATGAAGTGGTGGAGTCACCATCCCTGGAAATGTTCAAGAAACAACTAGACATGGCACTTAGTGTTATGGTTTAGCTGACATGGTGGTATTTGGCCAAAGTTTGGACTCAATCTTGGAGGTCTCTTCCAACCTCAATGACTCTATGATTCTATAATTGTCAATTAGAAAATTAGTTACTTCCCAGTAATTTTTACATCTGAGGAGCAGCTTGAGATTTAGCTCTTGCTCCTGATTCTCCATGAGTTGGATTTGATTCACGCATCTGAATGGAGCTGCTCCCAGCATACACACGTCTCACTCTACTTCCAATAGATTTTGCTTGTGTCATGTGGGACCTAGGAATTCATTGATAACACTTCATACTACTTGTAAAAATGTCATGGTGAGCCATGTGCACGTGGAGGTCAGTCTAAACTGTGGAGCTAATATAAGCATTGGAACAAACCTTGAGTGAGCAAGCTGTAGGAGGGATAAGGAATACTGAAGGACCAGCACAGAAAACATCGTAGGTGATGAAGGATGGGATTTGAGTCCGCCACTTTTCCTCGATGATCCTCAAACCACTCCACTGCTTGCTTCTCCTCTAGTCTCCTCCTATCTGTGCTATGTCCTCTAACTACAGATCATTTCCACTTTTATTTTGCACAGCAAAAATCATTAATTCGCACAGTACTAGGGCTAAGCAGCAGCATAATTTTTTGGAAGATGCCATGGTATCTATTCTAAGACAATGGACCTACAAATATCACTGAGTGATAAAGAGAAGAGAAACTCATTTTGCCAGTGTATATAAGAGGCTAAAATAATCTATACAGCCATGAACATTTTGAGTTGGGTCTTCTGACAAGTTCTTATGTCAGTCAAAATAATGTGATGGTAGACTTAAGCTTTCCCAGAACCTGTGCTACATCTATGCAGAAAGCCCCAAAGTTATAACTGGGCTGCAGGACAGTATCGTGCACAGAAAACATCAAAGTATGTGAGAGCCATTACATTAAGAATGCCCCATCTTTATTGTTGCAAGCACACCAAACACCTGAATATGAACAGAGATCTTCAGAAAGATGGCAACTTCGTATCACTGAACATTGTAACAAGGCTTTTCCACACTAAACCTGTACTCCACCTGCATGTATCCTTTTTCTGTTATAAATGAACACAATTTATACTACGCAATACAGACTAATTTGTTCCTTTCTTCTTAGGTGCTTTTACTTGCTACCCTATGCCCTCCATTGCCCTTGCATCTGGAAAAGAATCATTTCTGTAGTAACTGGCCATACAAATACTCTTCAGGTTCCCCTGGTGTTTTTGTCCTAGGAGCAAGATCACCAGTGCAGCGGACTGACCTTTGCAAACCCATGTAACTAGATGGATTCCTTCATGCTGAAAAATACGCTTGGGATTTAAAAGAAGCTGTACACATCTTCCTTTTGACATTCCTGTTTCTAAAGGAAAGCATTAGACTGAGGGTAAAAGTATTGTCCAAATAAAGCATTAGGGCCATTGCTGCTGGTGGCAGCTGGTTCAGAGGAGATTCTCTAGACAGCCTCTTCCAGATAGATCCTGCTGGAACTGAGTCTGCAGACTGTAATGTTTAAATACCATTCAGAAGTTAAAACAGTAGTGACAAACCCAGTTAAGTTTAAAGCCAGATTTCCATTGCAAAACACCCTGCATGCCATCGCTGCTGACAGGCAATGCTAGGCATTGCTGTCAGCTACAGGGTACAAAAGGAAGAGGAAGAAAGTAAATGTATTGCAAGTTTAAGGCACAGACACATACTGCTAACAACTGCTGTCTGATATTCTTCCTCACCCACAGCCCCTGCCCCAAGATATTGCTCTGATTTTGCAGTATGGAGGAGAACCAGGCTGTGCATAGAAATCTACCCACAGGCTACAGCTCCAGGACACCTAGAGAGCAGTCATCTTACCCTGTGCTTGGCCTCTTTAGTCTTAGGTGTTGAACAAGGACATCCTTTGAGGAGAAAGCAGCACAGGAATTATTCTCAAACTTGGTTGTGACTCATGATAGTGTACCAGCTCATTCTGTAAAAACAAATGGATAGAGATGGAAATTGCCAAGTGCTTTCAGGGGAGAGGAGCTGGGAGAAGAGCAACAGTATAAGATTTCCATTCTAAAAGGGAGCAATAAAGTCAAAACTGCAGCTGAGATGGGATGGGTTGACAGACTATATCATGTAAGAAGAAAAAGAATATCTGTCTGTAAATTGCCAAAAGATGTAAAAGATGCAAAGGGAAAAGCAGAGAAAACTGAACGATAAGCAAGTAAGATGAGATAAATGAGGATTTTGAGGTGGTTGGGGGAAGAGAATCCAAGCTTTGAAAAGACATCAGTAAATCCAACCATACTTAACCCAACCACAGACTGAGAGTGCCCTCTCTAAGTGATGAAGCTAGATAAAAACTGTGTTTCTCTTTCTGTTCATTGGCATCTATATCTAGCAATAACCTGAGAGTGTTTTTGAGGGTTTTCTCAGCTATTCTTTTTTCCATACCTCTACCACAATCTCCCTGGTATGGCCTCAAAAAATAACCAAACAAAACATGTCTTCTCATCTCTTGTTAATGATCCAGTTCCGCTGAGGTCAGAGGTGAGAGGAAGTCACTGGTATTCACTCAGCTCTGTGAAATGAGCCTGGAAAAGGTAATGAACTTTTCCAGAATAATACTCTCCATGGCACATTGAAAAGAAATTGCTGCCGATGCTCCCTGGTTGCACCCTTAATAAAGGAGGTTGGGGGAAGAAGTCCTGACACCAAGAGATCAGGAGCATCCTATATTCTCCCTTTGCTTTCGGTGGGAGTTGATGCAATGAGCTTGCACACAGCAGCAGGAATTGAGACATACACCTGTGCAAGAAATGTTTAGTAATATGTTTCAGTAAGCCATGGCCTCTCTCTTTGTCTGAAGAAACACTCCCACCAAATTTTGGCTAATATTTGCTAAGAGAGGTGGGAGGAAACATCTCACACTGTGGTAGCCCTGATGCCTCTCTCACATGAGCAGAAATATGATTTCTCACACTCACATGACTCTATCCCTGCACTGGAACCTCTGGTGGAGACACTCCCAGATCAGTTACAGGTTTTAATTATGAAATGACAGTACTGATAGCTGGCTTTGCTTGAACCAGCATGTGTCACTGAAGCCGATGGGAAATATGTGAGAAAGAGACCCAGTTTAATTAGCCTGAATATTTTACATTGATTATTTTCTACAAGAAAACCATTACACATCTTGATTTGTCACCTGTCAGGCTGCTGTTCTTATCCACCATGATCTCTCGTTGCCTCTTTGTGTCATAAAAAACCAATGGTAAAAATGACAGACAGATGCAAACAAGATTTTGGTAATTACAGCACTGTGGCTGGTGGTTGTTTGAACATCATTTTATTTCTCCCAATCAAACACGTCCTTGGACTTCACAGCCCTAGAGCTTCAGACAGGGGTGAAGCTGATTATATTATGACATTACAGTGCAGACTGGCAGATCAGACAAAGTGGATTTCACTCAGAAATTAAACTACAGTATCTTTTGTCTAAAGTCCAGGACAGGATTAACCCAAAGGTAGCTCTTTATCATTGTGATTAGTGCTGGGATTTGAAGAGTGAGTCCACAGATTTCTGATTTGATAGCTCATCCTGGGCACCAGCTTATTGGAGGCTGCACATCTGTCTGACTTGCAAAAATAGCATGAGGTCAATATGTATTTGCCAAGTTGCACCATTTCCTTTATTTCATTTTTAGCTGGAGGAAATTCAGATTGATTTAAATATTACAGTGTCTTTTGGCTTTCTATGGCAGTATGAAGATTTCTATTTAATACCTGCTAACCTAACTCTGTCCCAGTCCTACACTGCGTTGTATCTATAGGACAGACTCACAATTTTCTCTGTAGCCTTCACCATTATTCTTCATGGTCCAAGAAAATACATCTACTCTTGGGAAACTGAAGAATACAAATTTAAAATACAATAACTTTATAGCTGCTCTAAAGTGGTCTAGCAAATGAATTTTCAAGCTTTCAAGATGCTCCTAAGATTTATTGGATGAAAACAATCTTAAGATTTTGGGGTTTGTGTCAGCATTGCATAAAATCCCTGACATAAAATGCCAGCTGATGCTTTTTTTTTTTTTTAAAGTTTCCAAAAAGCTTTTAATGCTTCTGCTTCTCCTCACAACTTTAATAAACACAGGGCTGGGAAAACTTGCTCAGTACAGCAAGACAGTTTCCTTATGCTGCTGGCTGGGGAAGCAGCACTCCTGGCAACTGCCCTGATTTACTCACTGGAGCAGACTTTCTACGAGTGGAAGCAAGGCACAGAAAAGCAATGGATATCTCTTTTTATTTTCTTCTTCAAGTAGCCATTATGTCTAAGAAACAGAAAAATCAAGGTAAGAGAAATAAAAACACTACTTCTACCTCCCATCAACAAAACAGAGTTAGGAACTGACTTCAAATTCCAGAGATACTTTCTGCCTAAAATCTGTTGAAGGCAATGCTGTTTTAGGTGAGAATCTAGGGAGAATATCCTCCTAAGAATCCCAACAACTTCCAAAAGTGTATGAAGAGTGGTTTGGCACTTGCCTTTAGAAAGTCATATACGTTTTTAGGTTCTTTTCAACAAGTTTTCAAGCCGTGACAGTCACGAAAAGTGACAACCCACAGGCCACTCTTACTAGGTTCCAACTCTTCCCCAACAAAGGCTGACAAGAAAAGAAATGCATTTGTGAGAACATCAATAAAAAGTTTCATTTTCAGCCGAAAAAGGTTTTTGAAAGACAAATACTTTTACTGAAGATTGAAAGAACTTTTGTGCAAAACAACTGAAAATCCAAAGTATTCTCTCTGGAAGTCAATTTTCAACACAGTTTTAAAAAATATTAAGCCTTTAAAAAGAGAAAGGTCACAGTTTATACTGTTTTGTTTCATCCACGGAATAGTCCTGTGCCTACCACATTCTGCACAATTCACATGTGATTTAGAATTGCTCGGTCCATCTTTACAATAGGATAATCTCCAAAATGTCCTTTGACATTTTGCCTATAGCAATGTCTCCTCTCATTTGTACGAATCTCTGATGTAAATTATGAAAATCTAAAGCAGGGGCAATCTCTTAATTTCTACCCAAATGTTTATTAGAAACAGACCCTAATTCTGTTTGGGGACTGGGTAGTACTACAATCCAAATAGCAAACTAAACAATTCCCTAGGCAAACAAACTATTTTATTTGCAGTTTTATTGTTATTGTTATTTTTGTAATGAAATTTACAGAGAAAACCCCCAAATTATTCATAACCATTCATTTTAAGTCTTGAAAGCTATTTCACAGCTCTCAGAGCCTTGGAAGACCCTCAGTATCATGCAGTCTGATTCCCATACAATAAAGAATTCCACAAGGAATTCCCATAGCAATTCTAATACCTAGTATCTGAATGGGCACATATCAACACTTATGATCTTAATTTAAGGATTTAAACCAGCAGAATATCACAAAATACCTTGGAAATTTGTTTTACTTATGTACTTTCACTGCCCAAACACTTACAAGTGAGGAGAAAAGAGGAAATCTAGCCAAGCAAGCAGGCAGAGGCACAGAAACATCACACAGATGACTGATCAATAGTGCATTTCTTGGTCGACTAATAAAGACACAGGTAAGTAATACCAGACAGTTTCAGTAATCTTTGTTTAAATGGCTAGCAAAATATGTAATAAAATCTAACTGCTATACTTGTTCTTTGTAGAGGTGTAAAGGTGTGAATTCTATTCCTAGTCCTGCTGCTGATATTGTAGATACAGATTCAACTTGCATAGGGATTTCAAAGGTAGTATTCAGACCATTAAACTCTTCCTCAGACCAAAGTGAAAACAAAATGCAAATGAACTACTGCAGATCCTGAGCTCATGCTGTTTCCCTCCTGCCTTTCACGATTTTCCCCATTTTTCCCTTGAAAATTCTGAAGTTTTAAAAATATTATTAACCAATCAAATAAGTACCAGCCTTTATATTTATATTTTTTCCCTTTCTGGGTCTTTGTATTATGCTTTGATCATAAATTCAGTGTCTTCTCTCCAATCATGAGGACTAGAAAACTTATTTTACAAACAAAAACCAAAGAACTTGACATTATCTGTTTACTTCAAGAGTACAATCTTTAAGAAAAACATCAGATACTATGACACTTTCAGTAAAACTGCAACCACTTCCAGCAAAATAAAACATTAATATAGGTGTGCACATCCCTCTGGCTTTCACATCATGCATAAACACTGAAATTCCACAAAAAGAGCCTTGTAGTTGTGAGTTGCTCTAGAGAAAAGCTGAATAGCATAACATATCCATGACTTCACAAAGTGGACAAGTGCTTCCTACTAAGCAGGAATAGACTCATACATGCCAAACCCTGGCTTTGGTAACAGTGGTAAATTTCATATTCATGTAAACCAGTATAAATATAAATAAAATGTTCCAGTATAAATATAGCCAGAATTAATGTTATGTTTTACAGATTTCCTAAACAACTACAAATTTCTTCTACCAAGCACCTGGAAAAGGAGGAAATACATGCCTTGCAGCATGATACTGCTTTTTAAAATTAAATCACAGCTGTAAGCATGGATAAGTCCAGTTAAGAGTGGAAGAGAAATTCCCAGCCATCAACACCAAAAGAGACTGCATATGTTCCCCAACCTCAGAAGATGTTATCAGCACCCAGTTCCTAGACCATATGTTAGTCAGACGAACTAAATCGACGCATAAACCTAACCAGGAAGTTTTCATGAGGGCTGTAACTGTGATGGACTGGTTAAGGATCTGTTTTTCTCAATTAAAGACATAACCATAACTATTTCCAATTGAGTCACACTCAGATGTAATGTACCCATCCTCAAAAGATACTTAACATTGCATATTAATTATGTCAAGCATTAGTTCAACTAATAATACTTCGCACTTCCATCCTGCTGGTCTCTGCCAGGAGACCAAAACACTTTGTGATCATGAATTAATCAATGCTATCACCAATGTGCACTGGAAAGAGTTGGCTGGTTGGCTGGAGCCCACGCAATGACCCTGGATGATAGCTGGAGATGTGATCCTCACTCTTCCTATCCTCACACACCAAATTTTAACCAGAAGACAAATCCAGTAGTAACAATGAATAACAGTGGCTTCCTCAAGTTCACCAAGTACGGAGCACAGTCAAAATAAATCTGTCAGAGTAAGCAGGGATCATAAATTTTGCCTTTATGAAGGTAGAGCATATGAAAAACAGAAATATAAAAAAAAATAAAAAAAGAAAATGCACAGCTTGCAACTTCCTAAATTAACACCAAGTTGGCCAGGATAACAGTATCTTATTCCACTTATTGATCATTAGGCAGGTTTATATTCTCTATCTCCCGTGCTCTGCTTACAGGGAACAAATGAGACTGCCCATTACGGAAGATTCAAAAATTGGAGAATAAAATAAATTAACTGGCCTTGCTAATTTCTATTCTCTAAGTTTAGTTCTAGGGAGAAGTTTTATGAAACTAAACCTATCAGCGCTGATTGTCAACAAAATATAAGTTTCCAGAAAAGGTTTAAACAGGACTGGCCATATTCAAAAGCTCCTTGGATTTCACTATCAAATAAATCTATTCTTTCAAGTCCCTCTGAAAAGCACTATAATCTTGATATACTTTGCTAACTTTTGATTTGGTTTCTACTTAGGTAAAAAAAATGAAGTCAGTGGGAGCTTTGCTGGAATAAGGTCTGAGAAGAAAGTTCGTAAAAGACATTCCTATTTTCATGCTAGAAAATAGCTGCAGACAAATATCTGTGCCTGAAATGAAAGAAAAAAGGTTCAAACTTCACAGTGTTGCTCTTAGTAAGGTTTACATCTTCAAAGAAAGGACTCAGCAGACCAGACTAATCATGTCTGATTAGTTAATATATAACACTATGTTACCAGCTTAGAAGATGGAACGCTCATAGACTAGGACGAGATCAACACATGTTGTACACTATCTAGAATTAGAATCCAAATGTTTAAAACATACTATATACACCTGGAGTAACTTCAGATAATACATGGTTTTCCTTTGTACTTCAGATTTTAACAAACTGCAGATATTTAATACTTCCCTCTCATATCCTGCACAGGTTTCAGTAATATGGATATAAATTGTTTTTCACTTTTGTATGATATGTATTGCAATTAATACAGAGGTTAAATAAAATAATTCAATTTCTAGTAAATTTTTCAACGATTAACAGGCCCAAACTTGTACCAGTCTGGGAACTGAAGTGATATTCACAACACTCAGCAAACATGCTGAGGAAGTTTTTATATTGCATCAGGTATCTTAAGAGTTAAACTGTATGCTAATTATTCTTATCTGCTCATCACACCCCCAGTACATGGTACAAGTAAAATGATCATTTCTAGGTAAAAATCTTGGCCTATGGGCTCATATAAATTGCCACAGGATTACTGAGGTAATCAAATCAACATTAATGAAATCAACTAGTCTAGATCTCGCCCCCCCTTCTTTATATTACACACCATTTTAACAGACTCAGAAATTTCCTCTAATAACTGCTATAAAAGTATTTATCCTAAAATACTCTCTGGTAGGATTATCATCCATAAATCATATACTAAATGTGGTTTCAAGTATGTAAAGTTTGGGGTTTAGAGCTCAAGGCATTTGCTTAAACATAGCTTTCAAGTGCCATCAGAAAAGCCTTTGGGCTTAAGCACATCTGGACGTGGGTAGCAGATACGACTTACCACTTCTGAGATAACTGTCTTTTGGGAAAAGCAGCTGAAGGCCAGGCAGTGCATCCCACAGCATCTCACATGGTAACAAATACCTGCATTTGAGCCTCTACTGTGCAGACAGTGCACGTGTACGTTTCCATCTACTCATTGCTTTCAGACCCTCTCGTCGTCATCAAAAACGTAAAAAAGACATATTCCTTCTGTTTCTGGCCAAACATATCAATGAAAACTCTGCTCATAAAACTTCACTTTTTGCCCTCTGTGTCTTGGCTGAGGAAATTTATACACTATCTCTGCAAATTGAACCATCTGTAACATATGCAAAATTTCCTCTGATCAAGGGAAAATTTGGAATTCTAAGAAAGAACATCACTTTTACGTTTTATAAATACACTGAGCTCAATCCTGACAGGAATTCACAAACAAAGTCCTGACTGGACAAATTGTGTTGGACTGCATTTCCCCTGGCTCTTGAATTTTCCTTTCAAGCTTATGAGATTGAATTTTCCAGACTAGATCCAGAGACTACACTAGTCTCTTATACCAGCCAACACACTTAACCCACTGATGTCAAATATTTGCCCAGATGCTGCAGGAAGAAAGTATTATTTGCCCTAGTTCTTACCTTCTTTCTTCATGCACTGTGAAAGCTACCAGGAAGACAAGCTGACATGAAGAGGCTTCTCTCAAAACCCAGAAATACCTGCCTGTAAAGCTCACACAATGCATTGTCAAATTTGAAAATATGAATTTAAAAACACAGAGACTTATCCATATTTATTCAAGATCTCACAGAGATCATAAATATGATTAGGCGGGGATTTAAAGATAAATAATATCATCTGCTGTCTCATCTTCACTACTCGAAAATAAGAAGGTCAGCATTGGTAGACGCATTCAAACCGCAGCCTGTATTCTTATGATTCTACAGTTTCTTTTTATCTCAGCCATACTTGCTTTTTCCACTGGCAGTGGTGGCACTTTTCAATGGCTGCACTTTCCCCAATATGGCCATTAAGAACAAGACTTTTGGTTCAGAGCACTGAAAGACTTGGTAGAGCAACGTGCCCCAAAAAGGAGACATGGATTTGGATTGAAAGCAACCTTGGGGACCTCGGTCAGTGGAGCACAGACATCCTCCAACCACATATTTATTGAAATGGGACACTCCTCAAGCAGAGTGCTACTGTTGAGTTCTTGAGTGTTTTTCCTTCAGAGGCAGTATACTGGCTCTGAATTCAACAAGAAATCAAATTAGGGCTCCTGGGTTCCATTTCTTGCCTGCCACTTACCCATGATAAGATATTGGGCAAATCATTTAGCATAAATAAGCTTTAGTTTACAAAGGTGAAATACTGCACATGGGTGTAGTAAGACTGATGAAAAATACTATAATATTATTATTAAAGTGCTTTCTCCCAGACTTTTAAAATTCCTTATCAAATGTCGTCTTAATCCTTCTTGCTGAATTTTAAAGCCCGCTCGCTTTCTTAAGAATCTCCTTTTCAAAGGAAAAATAATTTTGACTGTCTAAAGATTTCCTTGCAGACATTTGTACCAGATTTTAGAATAAGGCTACATATTGTGCCAATAGACAAAAACAATTTAAGAAATTATTGCCTTCAAGTCCCAACAGAGAGTAGCATAATATGCTAGGAACCCTTTACATGTTTTTGTTTGACTTTAGCTTATAGTTCTGGGAATGTGTGAGAAAGGGCAGCTTCCCATCATCTCAGTTCTGCCCCAGAAGCTGTTTCCTTTCATTTGGTTTGGTCTGTACTTGAGCTTTGTCAAGCAACTATTGGTATGTGTAACTTTTTCAAACCAATGAAATGAACTTAAATTCAGTCTTTTAATGCACAAATTAATGTTCATCAAAACCTTGGGGATCAGATGCAGCAGATTAGAAGTACTAAGGGGAGTCAGGCTACATCAATTAATATTTAAGAGAGACCAATAATTTCATATACAGCCAAATTTAGCAATAGTGTAAGGTACCCATGCTGAGACATAACCACTCAGTGCTAATCTATACTCATACTGTATGTGAAACTAAAAAGAGCTCATAAATGTAAATGCAAACCATTTAGGAGTTAATAACTGGTCACATCATCATAATTACATATCAAGTAAGGGAAGTCCATTTTCCCATAACCTACAAACCTGCATAGCACTCCCAATTTACACACAGAAAAGTGAAGATTAACATTTCTAGGGCAACTCCCTAATTTTGGTTATTAAGCTTTCAGCAACATGCATAGAAGAATCTCAGAAAGCTTTTAAACTGCTTACAGTCTTCATCCAGACTTCATAATCTACGAACAGAAGTGATCCCTTGTACGAGGGAGCATTTCAGATGCCTTTCTTTGTGACAGGCTGAATCACACCTCTAAGTGCCTAATGTTCTCCAACTGACTGCAAAGGGAGTCCAAATGAGGATGGAGGTGCCTGCACCATGTGCAACTGAATGCCAGTGAGAAGATCCTTGGACCCTGGTTTTCAGAAGCTCTAAGCATTTCTGGAATTTCATGAAATCCACAGAAGCTACAAGTGCTTAGCACTTACTTGAACCAAAGATGCATAAAAAGAAGCTTTCCAGAATTAATGCACAATAATTGGGAGATCATGCCGTGAATTCATCAACAATTTGTTAATTCAAAACATTAGTATCATAAGCACAGGGTAGGAGCCTAACTGCCCCTGCAGGTTTTTGTTTTAAGATGATGCCATCTCCCCAGCTACAAATAATACAATGCTCAGACTGGCCATGAGGAAGTCTAATATAGGATACTCCTCTAGGGTCACCATCACTTTAACCACAATTGAACCTCTGGTGCTACCAGGAAAACTTTCTGATTAGCTATTCTGTTGTGATAGCACACACTGTACCTACTTTAGGGCAAGAGCATTCTTCAGCAAATTTGTCACCAAGGGGTTTCCTACAGCATTTGTGAAAGTTGTGCAATTGTCTCTCTTTTTTTTCGCTACTATACCTTTTCCTCCTTTTCTCTTCAGTGAAAAAAACATGTCGGATCTTCACAGATGGAAAATTAAGTATTGCCAGGATGGTCAATATACCCAACAGCCATTCAAACTGGTCTGATAAATGAAAACATTTAAATAGTTGCAACCAAAATAAGTGACAGAAGGTGGGAAAAGAAATGCATAATTATGCCAGCTACTAGGGTACTGTTTATGTTTTATCATTTGGAGCATCACAAAGTACAGAACATAAACTACTACTAGCATTTGTGCATACCTTAGTATCTGCATACTAAATCACAGGTATGTGTGATACACAAAATTTAGAGAGAGTATAAATTAGCTCAGCTTGTCCAACTGATGTGTCAGTATCATTCAAACCCCACTGCCAAAAAGATGGGTCAGTAATATAAAATGGCCAATCCCAATTATGACACAACACAATTGCTTTAAATTGACTCCATACCTTACAGGATGTTTCCATGTTTGCAGTCAGTGCATGTCAGAAATATCAGAGATGAGGTAAACAAGATTACATAAATTAACAGACTCATCCTTCTCTTTCACATGGTCACCCTGACCTCCAAGGGCACAAGTAGCAGAGAAAAGACAAAGTAGTAATGGAGGGAAGGCCTTCATGGCTGTCCTTTCTTTCCCCTTCACTAAGTAACTTTTCAGGGACTTTCCTGCATGTTAAGCATCTTTTTTGCATTGCTTAATATTGTTATTAATAATTCATATTTTTGTCTTTCTCCTCTCACTCTGACAACTTTTATTTTTAATCAATGGGCATGTGTCAAATTGCTTTGTTATTTATTTATAATGTAAGCTGACAAAAGAATGGGATATGTGGTATAAAGATGAGAGAGTATTTCTTTCCTACAACTGATACCCTCAGTAAAAACTATGTGTCTTGTTCTAATCAGCAAGGTCCAAAAAACTGATTTTGCCACAAATAATTGAGACTTATTTAGATTTGTACAACTGGATGTCTGTCCTCTTTCCCCATAGCCATACACTGAAATAAAAGTTGAAATGTGGGTTTATTTGTGTGCACGCACATCGTCTTTGAGAAAGAAAAGGAGTGCACAAAGATGTTAATAACGATGTGCCAAATACTGATGCACTTATTCAGACAAATGTATTACTACAGTCAATGTGCTTTGTCCCCTAAGATTTCAACAATTCCCCCAAATTGTTTATGGCAGAAACCTTACCACTCTTTTCTGCTCACAAAACATAAACAGAATCACTAACTTGTCTAAGATTAAAGAGGAGTTCAGCAGCACAATTCCCGCTTCAACCGGCAGCCCCCCTTTGCCACATAACACATGGGAAACCCCTCGTAACATTAATTGCACGGGAAAAACGCATTACAAGGCACCTTGCCCTCGTAAAGCCAGGAAAACAATTAAACACTTCCTCATTGAACACGTGAAAAGTAAGTTGTTTGTTACAACTGGCTTCCACATTACCTGCTTAGGATTTGACTTTTACACGCATACATATTTTACCTTGACTGCTATTTGAGAAGTCATTTAGTTACTCTCTGGATTTGGTTTTGTCAAATAGTAAAAGCGTCTCATAGTTTCAGCTGAATGAAATTCACTGTTGTGACCATCCTGGTGTGTCCTGATGCAGGTGCCAGCCCTGCGTGGAATGTGGAAATGGTTTGGTGGAGCTTAGGATTGTATTCCACAGCAATGTTTGCCTGCTGGACAGGATATTTCCATACAAGGTATAATTATTGTAAAATTATAATAAAGCACAAAGGTATAGGGAAAAAAAAAAAAAAAAGAGAAGACACTTCTTTTCTTTCTTTTTTTTTTTAATAAAAAGGATACTGTGCCATGCAGCTTTTAATTTGAAGGAGGGCACAGACTGAGGTCGTCCTCAAAACCTCCTACTTCCCATTTTCCTATAGTCACCACCACATGTTAGGCGCTCAGAGGGGATGTGTTTTAACTTTTTATTTCTAAGCCTAGTGAGAGGGTTGGTGCAATACAGTGATATCCCTTTACACCCCGTTCCAAGCACAATATAATATCAGCAGATACTAGGTCTGAGTTACCTGCTGTAGCTCTGAAAGCCAACCAAGCATCAAAGACCTCAAAGCAACCATATAAGCTGGCCAGCAAATTTGAGAAGGTCCATCACAGCAAGCAAGGTAGAGGATTAGGTTGTCCAAACATTAGGTCACTGCAACTATGGTTTGCAAGGGGTAAGATTTTACTTGGATTTTCAGAATAAACTGCCATAGTCTAGACATGCACATTTGTTTTTGTTTTTAAGATTGCTGGTGTTTCATTCTGTTTTAATTAATCCACCATGGAAGGGAGAATAAAAATTGAAGCATTTTCTTTGATGTTACCCTAGCCTTAATGCTTGCTTTCAATGCCTTCTGCACCAAACACATCATGCTGAGAACAAGCATGACATTCAAAATGAGGATTGTCCCTTCTGATTTACAGCTCAGGGACACAAAGAGCACAAATGCCTATTTCTTATGAGTAAAGACCAGTTGGTAGCCAGATCTCCTCCATCCTAAGCCTGCTTTTGATACAGTTATTAGAGAATCCAGACTCCAACATGGCCACAATGAGAGTGGTCAGTTCACATATTTATCATGAACACCACTAGTAAGCGAATTTCCCCTCATCTACAAAATAAGGGACCATTCAGATTTTGAGTGCCAGGGGAAACTACAGCCTTTTATCATACTTTGAAGAACAGAAATACAGTAAAAACAGGATAACTCTGAGTTATCATAACTAACCCCACTGCACAAATCAGGGTTCAGGCACTTGCAGCACCTAGAAAACATGAGAACTGAAGAGCGCTGCCCTGGAGAGCATTGACCTTATCCACAGAGAGGAACCAGGCAGTCCAAATCTTGTGACACTGATGGGGAATTAGTCTGTGATTTCTGACCTCAAAAGGCTAGTCCTGTCCTCATCAACTTTCTTCTCCCAGAAGAACTGCACAGAACAAGCTTTTATTTCTATTTGTGTTATCAGTTAGAAATGGCATAAGCAAGTAGAAAGAGAATAGGATTCTTGTCTAGTATTTTCAACAAGTTTGTGGATTTTAAAAGGCCAGAGGCAAATCCTCTGGGTGCACAGATGAGCTGGCTGAGAGACAATTAAAAAAACCAAGCAATTTTGAAATAAGGCTAGGGTGATGGAAAGCACCAACTCTCCCTGAATATGAATAATTCCCATTTCTGTTCATTTTTTTCCCTTATCTGATTCAGGAACAAAAAACCAAATGTGTATATCAGTTGTTGTTGGGGTTTCTGTTTGGTTGGTGTTTTTTGTTTTGGGGTTTTTTGTTTGTTTTTTTTTTTTTTCAAATGAGCCTGGCTTTATTTAGGAGTGAGATTTTTACAATAGGTAGTACTGGTCTTTTTCAAATAAAGCGCATGGTAAACCACTCATTGACTTCCATGCACACAAAGCAATTGCTGACTTTTGAGAAGGTTATCCTAAAAAAAGGCAACCCCCCCCCAAACAAACAGAAATCTAAAATAATAATTTAGTTTTAATATGTAAATGATGCTTATGGGTGGTCTTTTATTACAATAAATTTTTTATTTCCTACAAGATGAAGCTTTTACCTTTTTCTTGATTTATATTATGCTTGACTAACAGATGTAGTTACATACTGAACTGATAAAAAGCTTTAGATGTCTAATGGAGAAAAGGGATTGCCACAGATACTACAGTTAACTTTTCAATACATACTGGAACATACATATCCATATCATTATAATCTGTCAGTAACATGTACTGAGTGCAGTTCAAAATGTTGTTCCATGTGTGTTCAGTTTAAAATCTACTAGAGATTAAAAAAAATAATAAATGGAGGCTTGTCCTTGAAGAACTGAGACTACCTAGGATTACTGATTTCATGACTTGGATCTTGGGATGAGAGGGTCAAAACAATTGGATCATCTATGGTCACACAGAGCCTGAAAGAACAAAAATCAGCTTGAACTGTAAGGACATGTGCGTGATTCCAGGGGCTATAGATCTGCAGATTTAAACAGCGAGGAAAAGGTCAGGGCATCTGTTTTTTTCTTCCTCAATAGCCACTTTATTTGCTGTGTGGCCTGCTACATTTCTGTGTCTCAATTTCCAAATCCTTAAATAGGAAATGTTAACTGTACACAACACCAACGCCTCGAGATGTGGTGCATTTTGCTCAAGTTCTTTTGCCATTGACTGAAGAGGCTGGTGGTTTTCATGTAAAAAGTAAGGTACTACTGCTGATGTGAAACCAGAGGAAGTTTATCTTTTCATGTATTCATTTTTCAAAGTATTTACTTCTACTCTACAAGCCTGCCTTATGCAGTACATGCATTTTGAAACTAAGTATATTAAGAGGTAAGTCTCCTGATGGTATTTACACCACGAGCCAAATTTAATCCTCCCTTATACACTGGGTAGACACTTTGACCTTCAAGAGATGCCAATCAAGACAGAATTTATCTCAGAACCTTTCTCTGGCAAAGTTTTCCGCAATCTTGCTCATGTGTTTTACAGTAATACTTTCTTTTTTCCCTGTTCATTAACTATTAAAATAAAATATTCACATGACAGATTTTTGCCTCAGTTTTCCCACAGCAATCATATTTCCTCACCCAAGAGGATGTCAGGAAGCTTCATTAATTGTTTCTGAAACATTTACAACTTTTCATGGAAAAGGTAAAGCATCTGTCTCCTAAAGGAGAAAAATCATTTCCAAACAGATGAAGTATCTCAGCTTCCCTCTGAAGCACACATGTATTTTAATTCTTCTCTCAGAGATAAAGAATTCAAGACACAGACATTACAATCAGTTTGTCAAGTTCATGTGTATTATCTGAAGACCAGAACTTGTGTCTTTTTCCCTGCAATTCATCTTTAATCTCAAAACAATGCTGCTTTGTAGAATTACCTCTGGATATGGTGACAGGCAAGAGGTTATCTGAATTAAGCAAGTCATCCCACAAGTAACAGAAATTTCCACCTCTGCTTCATTTCTGTTTTTAAAAAACACATGTAGGAATTGGGTCTCCTTGCAGCCTTTCCACTTCTGCCAAGCTTGCTTAAAATCCCACATTTTTAAGCTAAAAAGGAGGAGCAGGGTGGTCTCCTAGACATAAGGCATCCTCTCATATCAGTAACTTAACTGTACAAACCCCCCTGTCACCTTTACATGTATTTTTCTGCATTGAGGGACTGTTACAATGAGTTGTTGCAGGCCACAATGGTTAGCACACATAAAATATAAAGCCCACTTACAGAAAAAAGAAATTACCTGCTGGCAGCAGTTCACTTGAGCTCATCCTATATAAGGGGTTTTTAAAGCTGAATTAGAGAAATAGAAATTTTAAAAAAGTCCTGTAAGATCTCTAAATAAAAAAAATCTAAGGTAAAAGTATCAACAGTTGATGCAAATACAGAAAAAAGATAAAGAAATAAAAAGAAAAAAAGACCTTGAACTTTAAACATTTCACCAGGAATACACTATCAGAGATGGCCACCACTAATTTAGTGGTATCCCTTTAGTATCCCTTCCAGAGAGAGAATTTATTTTCTTTCTTTCTACATATTAGGAAGCAGTATTTTAACACTAGGTTAATCTATTAATATGAAACAATAAGTTAGGAATGAGCTCCAAAGGTATGCACTGAAATAGTTCTCTGTTGCAAAGTGAAAAATGGGGATTGATGCTCAGAAGAGATTAGGGATATCTCAGGATTAGGGGAAAAAAAAAACCCCATGTCAGAAAGCTATGTCTTCAGGATAGAAAGCCACTGGGAGTTTGTGGAGGATATTGAACCACTGTTTGCAGAGAACTTGAATTAATGTACTAAGCCTCTGTAATGATCAACTCCAATGAACATATCCAGTCTGAGATCCACTGAAGGAATGATTAGCACTGAGTTACAGATCTGAAAGCAGGAAGGCATCATATAAATACTATTCTGCCTTTATGCATAATACAGGTCTTAAAGTCCTGCCTTACTACACGCAAACCAGATGAGCCTCATGCAAAATAAAGATCTATTGGATTTCACTTTTTCAGACTGAATGTCCTCATCCAATTCCACCCTGCAGTCAGTCACCCCTTGCAGCCCAGCACCACCTGTGCAGGGGAGTGCTTTAGCTTCTCCTTTGTCTTGTGGTCCCTTGTGGCAGGCCCAGCCTGGCAGCTTGTCCTCTGCTATGCTAGTGACACTGCATGCACTGCTCAGGGCTAGGGAGGAGCCATGGGCATGTACTGTAGATCAGCTGTGCTACCCGAATGCCCCCACACCTGAAGTCCTTGCAGAAGTAGCACACACTGTATGAGCCCAACACTGTGGCTCCTCTGCCACCATGGGGCTGGTCACGTGCAGACCCCTCGGTTAACGTGGCTCACGACCTAAAGAGTGTACATTCTTCTTAACTCCTCTGCAATGTGACCCTGATGCACAGCTCTCATGTGCCGGGCCTGAAAGCAAACAGTACATTTGGGGAGCCTTGGATTTATTTCAAAATAGATGAAGTCCTTTTCCAAAAGAAACAGGAACATTAAAGCCTTTGTAATGGAAACAGTGAGACATGGATTTCAGACTGATCAAGCTGAAGCAGTCTTCAAGGCAATCCTTTGTCACAAACAAGCAATATTTTCACTCCCTGCCCTGCAGCAGACCCCTGTGATATATTTTATTTCCTTTGCAACTGGCATCAACTCATTTTCCAAAGTCAAATACATCTACCTTCCTTGCTTCTCTCTTGGGACTCTTTGAAGGAGAAGGAAAACATCAAGACTAGACTGTGTTGTGGGATTAAACATGTCAGGAGAGAAACAACAGAGAAAACAATTATAGGCATGATACATAATACAAAACAAATTGGGCAAAATGTGAGAAAAAGAAAAAGCATAGCCAAATCATCTGAGCTATAGCTGCAGAGAGCATAAATCCCCCTATAGTTTGCCCAATCACCATCCTTTGGTTTAGGACTCTGCTGTACTTTGATTCACCACTGTCTATCATTCACACACATAAAACCAGTGCTGCTTTGAGCTACTCTGCTTTATCATAAAAAGCCTTCCTACCCCTAGCACCTGTCCTCCTGCCAGCACATAAATCCTAGGTTAATCTGCCACACAGTATCACCTCTTCACAACACTTAGAGCTTCTGTGCCACAGTACTTTTTATCAATCTCACTTCAAACATCATTTTCTGAGGACTGACTCACACCATTACTTCCTTTATTTCTAGGAGGACAGGGTAATCTGCCCTTTGTAGAAACATCCGTTTTGTCTGATTTCCACTCCTCTTGGAATTTCATCACGTAACATCAATTCTGTGTCACAGGTGAATAGGTGAAGAAGTTTAAGGGGGGAAATCACCATGGAAAGAACAAATATCTTCATGAAAGGACACTATCACTGCCTTACAACTATTTACATTTCAAATGTCATCACAATTTTGAATGGCAGCTCTCATTCTGTCTCTGACATCTCCCTGTGTGGAGATGTTTGTGGCAATTCTCTGCTTTTCCTGCATCATTTACACAATATGCTAAGTACGATTCTAAATGAATCCATTCTTTTGCTCTCCTTCAAAACTCCTGCCCAGGTAGTTCTGAAACCTCCACCACTGACCACTTTTCACATCCAAGGCTAAAGAAGCCCTCTGGAGCTTCAGTTGGCTTCACAGTGAAGGGATTGTACAGTAACCTGAGTGATGCCTTAAATATGCAGAAAATAAGTAACACTTTTATAACGAAAAGGTGAACCTTCTAGTGAGAGAGGTCACATCCTAGTAGTGATGTGCAAAGAAATGTTAAAGCCTCATTACTACTCACAGCTATAGGGAGAGCTCCTTCAACTCAGCTGATAATTACATGGAACCAAAGGACGAGGACATCTAGGGCAATTTGTCTGAAAACAGGAACAGGAAAACAATCTTTCCTCCAACAGTACCACATATTCATAGTTGGCGACAGTATTCTTCCTGCTTAGCTCTCCATCAAGACCCCATCTTTTAAACAAAAGCAGAAAAAAATTTTCCCCGTTACCTTCTTTTCTTCCAACTTCTCAAAAAGTTTTCCATCCTATTTATCTTTTCATTTTAACTTTCCAAAACGTTTTATAGCTCTTATGACTTGTTTTTCCAATTTTTATAAACTTTGCTTCAACCCGATGACTAATGGAAAAATGTTTTTATAGAAAAATTGAGAGTATGATGCACCACATTCTATAACTCCCAGAGAAACTTTTACATAAGATTATTGATCTATATTACTTTCTTATTCCTGTAGTCATTAATTTTAAAATGTGATTATGTTATGAATCTGTTTTCCTATATGACTAAACACACCAAAACACCTTTCTTGCAATCTAGAATTTAAAGATTTTAATATATATAATGCTTGGGCAGAAGGAGCATTAAATGCCCATGCATTATTTACTCTTTCCTCACATTGCACTACTAGCTAAAATTCTGATTAGTTATCCTCTTGGTTTCCTTTATCTTTATTTTGCCCTACTCTTCAGTGTTCAAATCAGAAGGCTAGAAGTTAGTGTCGCTATTTTTTCTACCTCCAGCAATGCAAAAAACTGATTTTGTTGACTTGTATAAATTATTTGCCTGTGCAAGGACAACTCTTCAGACTTCTAGAGAAAGGTTACACCACTTCATAGTCCTCTGTTATCCCAAAACTGAATCTGCTTAAGAGCACCTACAACAATGAAGTGCTCCCAGCCCTGATTCAGTAAGCACACACCAGGGATTTTCAGCTGGACAGCTCAAGCTTAAAACCACAAAATTAGGGCCTAATGATGTTATTAATAATGAAGCATTGATATTCTCCTACCATTTTCATTCTGAATTGGGATTTATGGTGTTGAGAACAAAACCCAGTATAAATTATATCTGAAGGTATCAACAGCTCACAGAAGTCAAGTTCAATCAACACGTAAAGAACTGAAGAAGTGCAGACACAGCTCTTTAACCACTGGAAGGCTGGATAGATACTTTGTCTACTCCATATTAAACGTGTAAGATAGGACAGATGTGACTAGAAAGAGGTAATGTTGATGATATGATTTTTCTTTCTTTTTTAATGACCTACATGTGTTGTTTTGCTTGAGGTATTCAGTAATTTACTCTCTATATTACAGAAACATGCATTAAGTTGCCTCAGTATCTAGCTTTTTAATAGTAATACACTTTTCCTTCTTTAGTTTTTCCCAAGCAGGGTTCACAGTGATTTGTAGAAGCAGATATTAGTTATTCCTCTGCTACTGTTCTGTTTTAAGTAGGAAACAGACATGAAAAGAGTTTTGCAAATCACTCAGCTCATCAATGGCCATAATAGAATTTAGTGCAGGTCTCGACCTTCCAACACTCTGCTTTAGCCACAAACCCTGCCTTGTTCTTAGCAATGGATGTCTACTTCCTGCATAAAAACACTGTCCCTGTATCACTTATCATAAACATGACTAAAAAATATATGTATTTGCACTCAAAGACGATATTTTTACTATTTCTCCTAGTTTTTTTCTTGCCTGGGTAACAGGATTTCATTCAGGGAGCTGCACCTGTTAGCTCTGCAATACCTTAGGGCTCTCTAGTCAACCATCTGCTTCTCAAAATCTATTTGTTATCTCTTGGGCAACCAAGAAGGCATAAAGTATGTTTTATCACCTTAATGCTGGAAGTGTTCATTTACAGTAGAAAAATATACTCTGCCAGGTAGAATTTTTACTAAGAAAAAGGAAGAAAATTTCTGGTGGAAAGCAGGAAGTGGCAAGAAGAGGAGGCAAAAAGAGGGTAAGGGGGGTGAACTGAGAGGAAAGAAATGGGAATAAAACTCACTTGCTTTCAGCAAAAGCCAACTCAGTATGTTCTACTGGGACCCAGGGACTGCGTATTACATATTTCTATAACATGCCTCTATATATCTGCAGAAATAAAAGATAAGATGTGACAATCTAAACTGAAAAAAGTTTTTTTTCCAGAGACATTTTAACATGACTGCTGGTCTTGAATTAGTGCTTGAAAAACACATCTTTCAAAGGAATGAAGCGTCGTAGAACCACCCAAGAAACAGTCCCGGGTTTTGCCTGTTTTTTCCAGTAAGAGTAGACCAATGACTGATTCATACTTCCATTATATCACAATTGTGCTTTTGTTTGGCACCCTCTCATTCTTGCAAGTCACTTGCAGATGGTCTAGAAGCCAAAGAACAAGCTGTACTTCCTTTCTATGTCAGCCATCCCCATCTTATGGAATCTTTCCAGTTTGCTGCACACAAGGTACGAGGATACTACTTCACAGATATCTCTTTTGACTTTAAAAAAGCCCCCACTTTCCTTGGGATTCTGTAGCTAGTCTTTCCCACTAGCAGAAATAAAGAAATAATTTGCACTGCTTCCATATCTCAGTGCACAGTACATTCACATAACCCAATTCAGGAAAGGAAATGGAGAGATTTGGAGGGATTGTTCAATGCCTCACAGTGAAAAACGGTGGGGGGGG